>JAMKQA010069944.1:0-13670 GCA_024699735.1 Posidonia australis | reverse complement strand
ATGGTTTTGTTTTCCGCGGTTTTCGTGGGGTGCGTACTGGGTGACTTTGGTCACTCATGCGTTTTCCTTGTGGTTTTGTTCGCAGGTGAAGGCATGCGATTGGTTTAGCGTAGTGCATATAGTCTGGAGTCTGCTAGCCGCACACTCAGGTTCCTGGTGGTTAGATATTTTACTGTTTAGCTTTAATTTTCCCGTAATTTAATTTGTTTAAATTATTGTGGAAAATTTGGGGCGTGATATGCTTGGTGCGCCGGAGTGGTGCTCTGGTTTGGTGCGCCTGAGTGGTGCGCCCCAGAGAGTCTGGATCAGACTGCGATCTGATCTAGAATCTATCCCAGAAAAGAGATTGGTGATTCACGCTAATGCAGATTGATTTATGCCATTGTTAAGAGTTGAAAACATGATGGGATGCACATGATCGAAAAGCCATCATGTTAATCATGTAACTAAAACTAAAATGAGTTGATGGGTTCATGCTTGAAAACATGCAAAGTGCCATGGAAAAGAACATGATATGAGCAAATCCCACCAAAACACGTAAACAAGTTATCTTATCTCTACTTCATGATTTAAACATTAGAAGCTTAGCATGGATTCATGTGTAAAGAAACAGTAAGGAAAAAAAACAGCTTACATACAAACATGGTGCAGATTTTTATGCTGGAAGAAAAGTAAGCATGCTTGCAAATGAGAGTATATATTAACATGGAGATCATCTTACAAAAAGAATAAGCAAAATCATCACAGAAATCTCATGAGAACATGACGAAAATAGAACATATAGACGCTTATAGCATGCCTTATTCTAATGTAAAAGAACAAGAAATAAAAGAGAAAAGTGAGAAGGCCTACCTTGTCCTGGATGTTCCTTTGAAGAAGACTCAAGATAATAAGCTCCTTGATGCTTTGGAAGGGCTGAGGATAACTCTGGATGCAAGAAGAAAGCTAAGAACTCAAAGGGGCAGCTGCAGAATTGTGTTTGCAATCTTTCTAATCCTCCCAAATGGCTACCTATAGGTGTCTATTTATAGGAAACTCTCATGGGTAACTCATGGGAATGCAGGGAGCATCATAGACGAAAAGTCTGGAAGATTCCATGGCATATTCGTAGCTAGAGGTAACAGCCATGGGAGGTGGAAAGCCAGCAGCCCGCAGTCTGCGAAATGGCTGGGCGCCTGGGATGTGCGTCGGGTATGTGCGCCTGGTATGTGCGCCTGCTAGGTGTGCTAGGGAGGTGTGCTAGCTAGGTGTGCTAGCTAGGTGTGCTAGGTAAGTGTGCTTGCTAAGTGTGTCAGGTAGGTGTGCTAGCTAAGTGTTCTCCCCTACTTGTCTAGATTTCTAATTGGGCTGCAGGCTTGCTATGGGTTGAGGGTTGGTTCAAGGGTCAACCACATCCAAAGCAACACCTGGAGAGCTATCAATGAATCACCTCAAAAATCGGGGTATATACACCTCTCTAGATAAGTATCCGAATGTCAAGTTATGCATCTAATTCAGTTCTTTTGTTACAGTAAGTAATTTAGTTCTTCTGTTACAACAATTAATTTAGTTTCTCTATTACTGTAACAAACTAATTCAGTTCATCTGTTAACGTATGTCAACTAAAACATTAGTATACATTAACTAAAACAAACAATATCACTTTTTTGTTTACTTATCATGCGAACAAATCTATAAAAAATTGTCAACGACCACCATTTCACATACAATAACATAGGCTTCTTCATTTAGGATAGATAATTCAATATTACATACAAAAACAAAAAATGTGTTACAATACCACATGCCGTTGTCTAATATTTAACAACCCATACAAAGAGCTAATGTTTTCATGTTACCGTAACACAAGATTATCATAGTTAAGTTAACTCTACACTGAAACTATCACTATCTATTGTAAGTCCAGATACTATAGTAATTGTTGATCAAAATTGTAAGTCCAAATACTATATTATAAGTCGAGATGCTAAGGAATCACAACAAAGTTCAATGATATTCTAATCCACTGTAAGTCTGAAATGTCAATGATGCTTTCACCCTCTTCACTTTTTGCCAAATTATGAGTTTGATCATCATAGTTGTCAATTTTTGCTTGTCTCAGTATGAATGTTGTAATTTCACCTCTACACTTCTACATGTCTTCATGTGTGAATCTTATCATGTTGTCATATGCTATCTACTTGATTAAACAATAGAATGTCATCTAACATGTAATTTTTTAATGACATTTTTAAAAGTGATTTTTGCCACATCTCAAACCCAACCCAAGTCTAGTGGCCTGGTTAGTCCGTAATGAGTCTTTGAAACTGCTGCCCTAAAGCAACTCGAGTATAACTGATCAACATGGATGAAAGTGTTTAAGTCGTAAGTTACCATAATAACAACTCACTTCCTTCTATACCCATTCTAGACCATCAAGTATCTAGTATGGGTCTAAAGATGCTAAAGCACCTCAAGCATGTTTAGACATATACATCACATTCTCCCTCACTTAACTTTTTGACTCTTGACATCCTCGTCAAAAGCCACACTAAGGTCACCACGCAATGTAGGACCTTAGAGGTAGCTCATATGAGCCCTAGAGGTAGCTCTACTATCAACTCAGAGTAGTGTAGCACACAACCTCGCATAATACTTAGCTTCTATACTTTTGACTAGTTTTCTCACTCTAATATCTTCCAATCACGTCCCAAACCCAGCCCAAGGTTAGTGGCTTGACTTGATCCACAATGAGTTCGTGAAATCATTGTCCTAAAGCAATTCGAGTATGACCCACAAACACGTATCAAAATGTTTAAGTCATAAGTTAATATAGTAGTAGCTCACTTTCTTTTGTTCGTATCAGATCTTCAAAATATCAAGTATGAGACTAAACATGTTGAAGTACCTTAAGCACATCTAGGAGTACAATAATAGATTTTTTTTTATAGATTTGGGACATAATATTGATGTCTGTGGTTGGCCTTTCCAATCCTGTGATCATGATTTGAGAATGATAGCTTGAAAAAGAAAAGATCTAATGATGACCGAACAAAATTTGTTGGCCATTAATAATTATATGAAAATTTTCATTTGAAATAAGCCATTTGGGTAGAGCAATTTTAGACATATCCTTGCATCGAAGATTGCGATTTATGAAATGACCAATAAAATTTATAGGACAACATATGAAAAAACATTGGACTTAAGCCATGTTATGTTAAATTGTTAATAATGTTTCACTAAGACTAGAATTTATCTTAATATTTTAGTCTAATTCTAGTTTAATTCTGGACCATTGATCCGACAGTTGACGAATGTCGATGTTAAGATCCGGGCAAATTGTAATGAGTACAGATTATATGGGCTATGAATATGAACCAGATTGATAATATAAACTAAGTGGACTTGTGTGGACAATATGATTTATGAAGGTGGATTTTATGGACTATGGGATGTGAGGATGGATTGTACGAACAGTATAGAGGTGCACTAATTTGGTGCCACAATTCTTCTCTTTGATCGTAATTGTACACCAGTCTATTCTAATGGTTAATGGTTGAACTTAAAAAGTGTATGCCATCCCTAGACTCCTGATAAATGTCTCATTTTACATTAATTATCACATTAAGTTGATAACTTCCATTAAAGTTCTCATCCAACCTTAGACGAGATCACATGTCATGTTTTAAACCAAAACTCGTAGTTTTACGTTTGCTCTATTAAATCGTATGCGTGTTGTTTCTTCATTAGTCTCATTGACTAGTCTCATTGACTACATGGAAGAATCACATGTTAAGTGCATAAGTCATTAATTTCCTTATGAGATCGAATTTGCTTCAACGAGATTTAAAGCAACCAACAAGTCAGATTTCTAAGCTTTTCAAGGCTTAGAAGAATTGTTGCCACCATCCTCTAAGTTTACAAGCTAAAAAATCAAGTTACAAAACCTTAAAACACGAGTTATATCTTTATAGCCTGCTATGGCGGACATCCGCTAATTCTCTGATTCAAATTTAAAAAGCTGCAGACAAAGCAGACATCCATTTTTCTCCTAGTCTTCGACAGTGCTTTAGCGGGAGTCTACTGCAAACATCTGTTTTTCTCTTGATTGTTGCGGCAGGTTAGCGGAGGTTCACTTTGGACGTTCGCTAGGCTATTTTCAGCCCATTCAAGGCACAAAACTCAATAGTCTCAAGTGTCAATTTGATGCTTTCACCCTCTTCACATTTAGCAAATTATGAGTTTAATCATCATACTTGTCAATCTTCACTTGTCTTAGTATGGATGCTGCAATTTCACCTCCGCACTTCTGCTTGTCTTCATTTGTGAATTTTATCATGTTGTCATATGTAATCTGTTCAATTAAACAATAGAATGTCTTCTAACATTTAATTTTTTAATAACACTTTTAAAAGTGATTTTTGCCACATCTCAAACCCTACCCAAGTCTAGTGGTCTGGTTAGTCCATAACAAGTCCTTGAAACTGCTATCTTAAAGCAGCTCGAGTATGACCCATCAACACGGATTAAAGCACTTAAGCTATAAGTTACCATAATAACAATTCACTTCCTTATATACCCATTCCAAATCTTCCAATTATCCAATATCGGTTTAAAGATGCTGAAGCACCTCAAGCATGTTTAGACATATATATCACATTCTCCCCCACTTAACCTCTTGACTCTTGACATCCTTGTCAAAAGCCACACCAAGATCACCACAAATTGTAGGACCTTAGAGATAGCTCATATGAGTCCTAGAGGTAGCTCTACCATCAACTCATAGTAGTGTAGCACACAACCTCGCATAACACTTAGCCTCTATACTTTTGACTAGTTTTCTTACTCTAATATCTTCCTATCATGTTTCGAACCCAGCCCAAGCTTAGTGGCTTGACCCGGTCCATGATGAGTTCGTGAAATCATATCCTGAAGTAACTTGAGTATGTTCTACCAATACATATCAAAATATTTAAGTCGTAAGTTAATATAGTAGTAGCTCACTTTGTTATGTATCTGTCTCAAATCTTTGAATTATCAAGTATGAGACTAAAGATGTTGAAGTACCTTAAGCACCTTAAGCACATCCAAGAGTATAATAATAGTTTTTTCTTTTAAGATTTGGGACGTATTATTAATGTCAATTGTTGGCCTTTCCAATCCTATGATCATGATTTGTGAATGATAACTTGAAAAAGAAAAGATTTAACGATGACCGAACAAAATTTGTTTGCCATTAATAATCATATGAAAATTTTCATTTGAAATAAGCCATTTGGGTGGAGCAATTTTAGACATATCCTTGCATCAAAGATCGTGATTTGTGAAATGACCCATAAAATTTATAGGACAACATATGAGAAAACATTGGACGAAAGCCATGTTACGTTAAATTGTTAATAATGTTTCACTAAGACTAGAATTTATCTTAATATTTTAGTCTAATTCTGGACCATTGATCCGACAGTTGACGGACGTCAGTGTTAAGATCCGGGCAAATTGTAATGAGTACAGATTATATGGGCTATGAATATGGATCGGATTGATAATATAAACTGAGTGGACTTGTGAGGACAGAATGATTTATGCAGGTGGATTTTATGGACCATGGTATGGATTTTATGAACAGTATGGAGGTGCACTAATTTGTTGCCACAATTCTTCTCTTTGATCGTATTTGTACACCAGTCTATTCTAATGGTTAATGGCTGAACTTAAAAAGTTTAAGTCAGCCCTAGACTCCTGATAAATGTCCCATTTTACATTAATTATCACATTAAGTTGACAACTTCCTTTAAAGTTCTCATCCAACCTCAGACGAGAACACATGTTGTATTTCAAACCAAAACTCGTAGTTTTAGGCTCTGCTGTATTAAATCGTATACGTGTTGTTTCTTCATTAGTCTCATCGACCAGATGTGTTAAGCGCACACGTCATTAATTTCCCTCTTTGATTCGGTTTATCTCTTCGTTATGAGATCGAGTTGGCTTCAATGGGATTTGGAGCTACCAACGGGTCTGATTTCTGAGCTTTTCCCATTAATTGATAGACATCAAACGTTACATTGTAAGTCGAGTTAGATCGTCGGTCAGGGGGGCTCTGAATGGTCGTTTCGTTTCACAGCAATAACACATGTGACAAAGTGTCTTTGGATGGACCCTTCGCTGTCACCCACAGTGGAGTTAATGGCTGTAGACTGCCGTCTGTATGGTAGTTGATCAGCTTTGTGAAAAAAAAAAAGAAAATGTTTGTAATGTTCTATGAATCTACGGATTTAATGGTTACAATAGACTGCTGTTTGTGTGTGGTAGTTCTGGTGTTGATATTTACGGAACTGGAGGAATCGATTCCAATAATTAGGCTATGAATGCAAAAACAAAAGTGATAATAAACCATAAATACAATATTACATGATTCAAAGTAAAGCAAGGGAGCGGCGGGAGGGTAGCTTCTCCTGCGGGGAGCGGCGGGAGCAGATCTGCCTCTCGCAGATCTGCCTCTCCCTCCTTCTACGCAGATCTGCCTCTCGCACGAGCGGCGGCTAGGGCTTGAAGCGGTGGGAGCACGGCTGAGCTAGATCTGATGCAGGCTCCGGCGTCTGCACAAGGCACGACGACGGTGCACGACATGGGGAGCGGTGGAGCGGCGCAAGCACGGCATAGCAGGACCTTGTGCAGGGCTCGCAGGGCACTGGCTCCGGCGATGGGTGCTTCACCAGTGCGTATGGGCAGGAATGGCGGCAAAATGGTATCTCTCTCGTCCCCCCTTTCCTTGTTTTTGCCTCTTGGGGTGGTGAGCTCGCGGGTGAGCTCGCGTCCTACAACGACCGTGCCGACATTCCGGGCCAACGACGTCCTCCCTGCAGCTTGGTTCCGACTTTGTGCTTGCAGTATGGGCCATTTTATGCTCATATAATATTGCAAGAATGCCATTATTGCGGGAACAACGTCTCAAAATTTGCTTATGCATCCTCTCATATCTACCTCTTGCAGATCTGCGAGCCCTTCTACCTCTCAGATCTGTCTCTCGCAGATCTACCTCTCCCTCCTTCTTTCCTCTATCTGACCGGACTACGCATACTAGCAGATCTACGCGAACATTGTTTCTGTTCCGACGACTCCATCTTGGGTTCGTCGATTGGGTGCAGGTTTAGAATAAATGAGATTCTGCAATGCCTTTTTTTGGATGGACTTTGTTACTCCAGATCATTCTCTGGTTGATTTGGAAAGAGAGAAATTGTAGGATCTTTCGCAATATTACTAAGTCAGCTTTTGAAATTATTACTGATATTATATGTTTGATGCAATTTTAGGTGGAAATTCTTGTACCAGGTTTCGAGAAAGAAGAAATGATGCAGTTTGTAACTGCAATGACACCACAGTCTGAGGAGTCTCTTGCTGCACCACCTTCTATTCCTTCCTCCCATGCACCATCAAGAGAGGTAGCCCAGGATGATATGAATGAATGAATGAATGATGTTGGCTCATATAGAAAAATACATTTTTTGATACAATACTTTTTCGTCTCATTTTTGATAAATATTCTGAACTTTATGGTGTCTTATATGGAACAATATGGATTTTTAGGAGCAGTATAGCCTAAAGGTCTGTAATATTACTAAACTTTGTATTTCTTATCTGACATTGATGTCGAAAAAATAATATCTATTTCACTCGTTAACAAAAAAAAATATTGCATGATTCTGTTGTGTCGTTAATGGCTGGTCATGGATCAGAATTCCGTGATCTCATTTGGTACGATAAAGACTCCTCTTTAATTCATTATTTTTATAATCTGATGGAATATCTCCAAAATCGACCTCACTTCGACTCTCGAATCCTGCGAAAGTACGTTACAATTCAACAATATAATCACCTCAAATTACGTGTGGAATCTATCATATCATGTGTGTTTAGCTAACATCGAATTATTTCAAAATCTACCTGTCAACAATCTGAGTCAAACGGAAACTCTGTGTGTTTATTGTTCTCGTTCGGCTCCAATGACTTTAGGATTTTTTTTATTATTGAATATTAGCTTTATCATCAAGTTTTCCCCGTAATCAAATTAAATAGACTGTTGACGATTTTAATGGCTTTCCTCATTCGAATATGCGAAATGATTGGATCTTACATGAACATTCCACTTAACTTTGGCAACCAATATATATTGACAAAATTCTGTGTGTGGCTGCTACACGGTGATGGTGACAGATATCTTCTTCTTTAAAAATGGACAATGGTAACGGATCTTGAGGCAATGGCTTGGCCGTCTCCATCAACCTCAAGAAGATGAAGCATGTTCAATTGCTCACAAGCACTCAGCCATCCAGAACCCAAAACATCACTGCTGAACCTTTTGTCTATTGACTGTTGAAGCTCCTGTATAGCTCACAGCACCTTGCTCTCTCTCTTTTCCGTGCCCTGATGTGAGGTTTTTTGATTTGCTGGTTGTGACTGGGATGTCCAGCATATTTGAGTTTCTGGTATGTTTTTTCTTTCAACTTGCTTGCCTCTCTGCATGGGGACTGAATTTCCCGTTGATTGTGGGTTTGTAACCGGCTCTCTCTTGTAGAGCTTGACTATTTGGTTTGCTTATTATGCTCTACAGGTCCGCCTGTTTGTTTCAAAAGTAGTGAGATGAGAAAGAAATAATGATTGTTTAACAGAAAGGAAAAAAATTCAAAGAACTTACAAGACTCAGCAGCATTTTTTTAGATTTTTTTTGTACATAAATCTACTGATACAAAAAAATATATATATATTCTACTTCAGTTGGCAAACGGACTCTACGTCATGGTTTTCACGATGGGTTTTTATTAATGCATTACAAGTGTATCTTTCAAGGATAACGATACTACGATTTCGTTTCGGATAGTGATGCAAACACCCACTCCATGTGTGGACAACTAATATGTTAGGATCCTAGTATTTTTCATAATTTCATACGTGGATTTCTTAGATTAAGATGTGTATCAATATTGTTAAATTTTCTGTTTTAATTAATGAATCTCTCAAGAGATATTTTGAGAACGATTAATGGACTAAGACAGAGAAATCCTCTCTCTCCTCTCCTGTTTATTGTGATTTCTCATATATTAAACTATATGTTAGCCCTTACTTTAAATAATAAATTCATATCTGGAATTCAATTCCCTCATGAGGGTCCTAATGTAGTTAATATATAATATGCAGATGATACCATTTTATTTCTCTCGGCTAACGAGGATAATATGGTAAACAATAAAAGAATATTATGTTGCTTCCAATCGTACTTCGGACTTAAAATTAATTTCCAAAAGTCATCCCTCACTGGTATTGGTGTATCAGAGCACTCTGTCATTCGATCTTGTTAAATACTTGGGTGTGGAGCTGTTGAATTACCAATCACATATCTTAGCATTCGTCTACACTATAGAAAAGTTACTTTTAAGGATTGGACTTCAATGAGAGAGAAAATCTCTAATAAACTTTCACTTTGGAAAGCAAAATACTTATCTCTAGGAAGTTGCTTGACTCTGGAAAACTCAATTCTTTCTGATATTCCTACATATTATCTATCGGTGCTACACTTTCTTGTTAAGGTGGAAAAGGAAATTGACAGAGTTAGACGCAAATTTCTTTGGAAATCATTTTCACCTTCTAATAATGGTTACCATTTAGTTAAATAGGTTTCATTATGTCGTCCAAAAAATTCAAAAGGGATGGGGGATTATAAATTTGAGAAACTTCAGTATGACACTTAAAAGTAAATTGTTATAACAACTCCTTTCTTGTTCTTCTAATCTGAAATGGACAGACCTATTAAAGGCAAGATATTTTTCTAGAGCTTGGCCGTGTGCTATTCTAAATTCTTCTGTTGGAAGATGTTCTCCATTATGGCAAGAAATCAAGGTTTGTTTTGTTATTATAAATTGCTTCTCTTCTTTTGAAGTCAATAATGGAGATAGTGTAATTTTCAGGGAAAATAAATGGTGGAATGGAGAAATACTTAAACTTAGGTTTCCTGAGTTATATAACTCTTCAAAATATAAGAAAGCATCAGTTAGCAAGATTTTAGAATTATACAGGAATAATTTTGACAATTTATTTCATAATTCAAATGTAATACATGGCAACATCTTCCATATCCAACATCAAGTAGACTTGTTTGCTGAGTTATTGAATGACATTAATTTAATTCCTGGTATGGATAAATTGATTTGGAATCCAACTTTTGATAAAATTTTTACAGTAAATTCTTATTACAAAGTTTTAAACGATAGAGGTCTTAGATTCTCACTATATTCAGAAATTTGGAAGTATTGGCTGCCATTAAAGATAAAATTATTTTCATGACTGTTACTTTTTAATAAAATTTTTACCAAGGTTAATTTATGTAAGAGAGGTTGGAGGGGTTCTGATATATACATTTTTTGCAATGTGCATTGTGAGACTACTTCACATCTATTCCTATATTGTTCTTTTGTAAGTGTTATTTGGAATTTCTTTATTGCTTCTTCTGTGTATCCTGGAATATTCCATATAGAGAATCTTTTTAATTTTCCACTTGTACTAAAATTTAATCTTTCTATATCCGGATGGTATATTTTGATTCAAGCAGTGGTTTGGACAATATAGAAAGAACGTAATAATATAATCTTTAGAAGGAACGTTAAATCTTTTAGTTTAATTATTAATGACATTACTTCTCTAATGTATTATTGAATAGAAAATTTGGGTTCAAGTTTAAAAAAGGAGGACATCATTTATTCTGTCGCAAATATGCAATATTCTTGGGACTTGGAATAGACGTAAACAGCGGTCCAAAATATTACATCCTCTATCGAGACTACTGGTCCTTTCCAGCCTCCTCCATCAGATACTATTTTCCATATGTCAAGTTCTTCTGAGAATCATACTGCTGAGTGATTAATGACTTATTAATCATTAGTATTCCGTATTTTGTGGACTTATTATTATTATTTTGTGAGAACATTGGTTATATTTCTTGTGTTTTGATTGGGATATCTGGATCCTTGATGGCATGTATTTTTAGACAAATCTTGTATTCTCTTTGTGGTGATTTTCATAACCAAGAGTCATATATAATGGCTGATATATCGATTTCAAAAAAAAAAAAAAATACATGTAAAGCTCATACCACTAGAATCACAAAAGTTATTTGTTGGAGAACAAATGATGGAGTATTTAATGCTCTTATGTGTTGCCGGCTAAGTCCCCAAACAAATTGAAAAACATAAATAATCAAGGCAAGCTAGAATCACAAAAGTTATTTTTTTTTTTCCCACACATGTTTTTCTTGAGTCTTTGATAAATTTAATAATAATATGAGTCGATTAAGTAATTACATGAACTTAACGAATAATTATACACTACTTAGAAACACATATCAAAACATGTATGTGTTCAAGATTTATATACATTAACCACCACTATCACAATGTCCTAGCAACGTCTCATGCAAGTACTACAACAAAATTGTTATTTACTGATAGAAATTTACCGATGGATTTATTTTTGTCAATAAATAAATACATATAGTCTATTACTGAAGGAAAATCTGTCGTTAATACCATACTGACGGAATTTCCGTCGTTAATAAAAAAGAAATGTACTCCTAATGAAATTGTCGTCGCTATACTGTTGGAATTTCCGTCGGTAACTAAAACCGACGTGACTAAAAAATTCGTGGGTTTCTCCTTTTCTTCCACATTATGCTTCTTCCCCTTCTTCCGCCCAACCCCTTTCTCTGTTCTCCTTCTTTCGCTCGAGCCCTCCAATGACAATGCCTGAGTCCTCGATGTGATCAGTTGCTCCCTCCTCCTCCATTCTTCGACGATTCTCTCCTCCTTGAAGTCTCTTCCTCCTCCAGGATCACTGGTGTTCCTTGAAGCCGATGATATCGTGTCCTTCGTCTTCCTACAGGTAACCTTTTTTTTTTATGATTTGTTACTGACATACATAAATGTTGATCATGTTTGGACTCTTCTATCTATAGATGCAAAATGATACAACTTTTACAGAATTGAATTTTTTCAGATTTTAATGTTTTAAGAAGGCGTTTGTGTAAAGTTGAGAAAAAAATCAAAACCTAAGAAATAGCTTCTGTTTATGAGATGAAACCTTGAAAATGGTTGCTGGAATTTTTGAGGTTTTTAATGGGATGAAAGGGTTTCTTAATTTATGAGATTTTTATGTGACGTTCGTGTGTTTGTTGTTGGTTGTCTTCATCTGTGGTGTTGGAAATGTGTTCAAACTCTATGCAGCAGATGGTCATTTGTTTGTTAATCCTGATTCATATGGTTTGTTAGTTATGTTGTAGCTTCCTCATAACTTTGCAAGTTTATGTTTTTATGTCTAACTAGGAAACTTGTTTGGAAATTACCCTGTTGTGTTAAAAAAAATAATTGTAGAACATACTAACTAATTCATTACGTCTTCACGATGACCTTACACATATATATACATGCTGCCCTATCATTGAGGTAGTGAACGAATTAGAAAGCAAAATAGCAGCTAGATAAAGGAGAATGGGAGGTCCATGATTATTTAATAGAATAAAGTGCTTAGTTTCCTATTTGAAAGCAAGCAAAGCAACTCCATCTGGTCAGTTTTTTGGGCTCATCTACACCTTACAGCAAGGCTTTAATGGCCAACAATGTTCTTGATCTTGTTCCAGAAAAAAAACCATGACTAATGTGGAGTTCAATTTATCTTTGCGAGTTTACATTTAAATTTTAATTCAGACCCATCATTGTGGAACTACAATTCCCTATTTTATAATGCAATCTTTCTCTCCATTAGTGTGGTGGGTGAGATGTCAAAACCAAGATGAGAAACATAAATTTATAATAACAAAAATCACTAATCAGTTACGAACTTATGGTGCCTTTATTTATTCCCATGAGCTGAGGTTGCTGTTTGATTTGTAGTGACCAAGGTTGAAGGGTTCCAATGATGTGGTTTTTTTCCTAATAACACGTAAAATAAGGAAGGAATCTTAGAGAAGGAATTATAATACATGCAAATTAAGCATCTTATTGCAATGTTGGGTCATGCATGTTACTGAAGATACAACAACTAATATCTTGTCTATGAAGATGAGATTCACAATGATGCAGTGGTGTTAGTAATCATTAGGTACTTAATTTTAAGTAATATGTCCAATAATCATCCACTTGTTAGAATATCTCCATTTGCATTGATAAAATATAAGGAACCATGGTTAGTCCAATATTTATCGTAATGGGCTTTAGCTAACCCAACCTCGACCCACTTTGAACCTACCATCGTTAGTCCAAGCTCATGTACCTTCTCTGAAATGCCTAAGTAGGGGAATCTCATCGCGGCAGTGCAGAAAGGTAGGAGAAGGATGTCCTCACCTACTGCTTGTGTGCCTGGTTACCCCTGATCAAGGTAACAATAGTAAAGAAAGTGGAAATGAATAAAAGAAATGATGATATTTTAACCAGTTGCCAGTCAATGTTTATGATTTGATTTTGAGCCTAATGGGCCATTGTGTTTTAGGCTGGATCTGGTTAGAATGTGTATTTGAAAAGTGTGTTTTGGGAGGTGTAACCATGCCGACGAGGAGGATCGCAAAGGAATGCGAAACAGTCGGCAAAATCACGTCGAAAAACAAAACAAAAATGCAAAATGCAGGAGTCGCCACCTAGTCTATTATG
>JAMKQA010069943.1:0-12123 GCA_024699735.1 Posidonia australis | reverse complement strand
CCTGGCAGGGTATTATAGGAGATTCATTCAGAATTTCTCCAAGATTGCTGCACCATTGACCAGATTGACCAGGAAGGAAGTGCACTTTGCCTGGGATTAGCAGTGCGAGGAGAGCTTCAATGAGTTGAAGGCTCGTCTGGTATCGGTCCCGGTGTTGACTTTGCCCTTTGGGAGTAGCGGTTTTATAATCTACAGTGATGCCTGTGGGACTGGTTTGGGGTGTGTGTTGATGCAGCATGGTAGGGTGGTGGCGTATGCCTCGTGCCAGTTGAAAGATCATGAGAAGAATTATCCCACCCATGATTTAGAGAAGGCAGCGGTTGTGTTCGCCTTGAAGATTTGGAGGCATTACCTTTACGGCGAACAGTTTGAAGTGTACACAAATCACAAGAGTCTAAAGTACATCTTTACTCAGAAGGATTTGAACCTGAAACAGAGGCGCTGGGTGAAGTATATCAAGGATTATGATTTCAGCTTGTTCTACCACCTAGGGAAGGCTAATGCTGTTGCAGATGCTCTGAGCAGACACACTCATGTTCTGGCTAGTCTAATGATTCATGAATGGAGTTTGTTGGAGGGACTAGTGGAATGCAGGCCTCGGAGGCAGTCTCAGGGACCCGCTAGAGTAGTGCTGGCTAATTTGTCTATTCGTCCGAGGATGATCGAGTCGATTGTCACAGCTCAGCAATATGATTCTTTTGTATCTGATGTCTGGAGGAAGCTGGAAGTTGGTAATGCCCCTCATTTTTCAGTAGGGGTAGACGGTGGGTTGAGGTATGATATGAGATTATATGTACCTCAAATAGAGGATACCAAGAACAGTTTGCTGGATGAAGCCCACCGCTCCAGATACTCTATTCATATGCATAGCACCAAGATGTATAAAGACCTAAAGAGGAACTTTTAGTGGCCTGAGATGAAGAGAGAGATTGCTGAGTATGTGGCGAAGTATGCAACCTGCCAGATGATGAAGATAGAGCATCAAAAGCCCGGAGGGACTTTGCAGCCTCTGGACATTCCAATATGGAAATGGGAAAATATGTCGATAAACTTTATGACGAGTTTGCCGCGAACCCGAAGAAAGAATGATACTGTGTGGGTGATAGTGGATCGCCTTACGAAATCGACACATTTCTTGCCAATGAGGGTGAATCTTCCTTTGGCAAAATTGGCAAAGTTGTATGTGACAGAGATTGTGAGATTGCATGGTTTCCCAGTTTTATTGTGTTTGACAGAGATACAAGGTTTACATCGAGATTCTGGGGAGCTCTGCAGGAAGCTTTTGGCACAGTGTTGAATTTTAACACTGCTTTCCACCCCCAGACGGATGGCCAGACAGAGAGGACCATCCAGACACTAGAGGACATGCTAAAGGCCTGCGCCTTGGATTTTAGTGGTAGTTGGAAGGATCATTTACCTCTAATTGAGTTTGCATATAACAATAGTTACCACGCCAGTATTGGTATGACACCATATGAGGCCTTGTATGGCAGACCCTGTAAGACACCCACTTGCTGGAGTGAGGTGGGTGAGAGACAGTTGGTTGGGCCCGAGATCATACAGCAGTACGAGGGCAAGGTGGATCTGATCAGGAAGAGGTTGTTGTCTGCCTAGAGCCGGCAGAAGAGCTATACTGATAGGAGGCGGAGACCTCTGGAATTCGAGGTAGGAGACTTCGTTTTCCAGAAGGTGTCACCAACTAATGGTGTAATGCGGTTCGGTAAGAGAGGCAAGTTGAGCCCAAGATATATCGGACTGTATCAGATTACCATGAGGGTTGGTGAGGTGGCTTACAGACTAGATCTACCTCCAGAGTTGGCGGGTGTGCACAATACCTTCCATGTGTCGATGTTGAAGAAGTGTTTGGCCGATGCGTCCCAGAGGAGGCTACCTGGGAACGTGAGATGGACATCCAGAGACAATACCCCTACTTGTTTGGTTATAGCTGAATTTCGAGGACGAAATTCTTTTATGGGGGGTCGGATGTGACATTTGGGCCTGATTATCCATTTTTTATTATAAACCATGTAATTATTTGCAATATTGTGTATAATGATTTATTAATGGGTAATCTGCTGTTTCTTGGTTGTGTGAGGTTGTGGTTGGCTTTCTGTGCATCTGCCTGTGATTTGGGACCAATGTGGAGTTCGGTTTGAGGATGCACAGTTGCCTCGATTTGCGTGTCGTTCTTTCCTCTTTTTTTTCTTCCTCTTTCTCCTTTTCTCTCACGAGCCACACCCTTCCACCGATTCTTCGTCTTCTTCTTTCTCTTCTTCCACCCGTGTCACCAGCGACAGAGGCCCGTGCCTCCAGCGATGAAGGCCTGTGCCTCCCCATCTCATCCGACGGGATGGGTGATTGACGCCAAGTGAGCGGTGGCGGAAATAAGAGTGGGAGGCGGGAGTGGGCAGAGGGAGAGTGCGGCGAGAAAGGAAAGGAAGAGAAGAAAGGGAGCTGAGGCGTACGAGCTGGGAGAAGGTGGTGAGCCGCCCGTGCGTTCCGCCGACAGAGGAGGCTCCGTCGGGGCGCAAGGAGGTTCGTCGGGGTGTAGGGAAGGTTGCCGGGTACGCGACCCCATCCCTTTCCTCCATTTGCTGTTTTGTTAACAGAGGATTAATTGCATGAAAATTGTGATAAATGCATGGAAAATTGTAGAAAAATAGTAGGAATGATGGAAATGAGTTTAATGATGCGTTTGTGTAAGGATCATGCTAGATTGTGTGAATTTTGGGAGTTTTGAGGAGTTATGCCTTAAATGTTTTAAGGTTCGTTTTTGAGCATGTTTCCTTTACGAATTTATATCTTCTTGTGTGGTTGATGAAATCATGAATGGTTTGAGGGATTTTGTAGTAGACTTGAGGGTCTACACTCCATAATTTTATGGAAATTTATGATGCATGTTTGGGGGTCCGATTGGGACTCCCACTTTGGGTGATTTCCGTAGTTACGGAACAGAATATGCCCTGTCTGCGAGGATTTCGGCATACCGAGCAAATTAAGCCAGAACATAGGGTTTCGGTAGACTGAAATCTTCCGATCGACCGAAACAAGGGGTTTCGGCATACCGAAAATTTTCGGTATACCGAAACAGGAAAATTCGGTATGCCATTTTTGCCCTGACTTTTAAAGGTAATAAGGTGATTTTTAATGAATGTTAAGTGGTTGTTATGGTATGGTGGGTTTGTGTGAATGTTGTTTGCCCCGTGTAACAACATGGAGGCATGTGGAACCCCGAACAAATAGATTTGGGTGTGGTTTTGGGTTTTGACCCTATAAATGAACAAAAAAGATGATTTTGTGTTGTTTTGGACATTAGACCCAATTTATGGTTTTAATGTAGTTTTGATAGCTTGAGTTGGGGCTCCAGTGGAGGGTCAAGTGTTGCAAGGAACAGAGTCCTGCAACGGAAAGAATGAAATGGAAAATGGGTTTTGAAAATTGGTAAGTGTTTTAAAATAGAACACTAATGATGTGTTATGAACAAGACTGTGGTTTCCGAGTTTGAGCCGGTGTAGGTTGACCTAGGCTTTTGAGCCTAGTTGTTCGGGTCATCGAGCTCGTAGCAGTGTAGACTGAGCCTGGACCTTTGAGCCTAGTTGTTCGGGTCATCGAGCTCGTAGCAGTGTAGGCTGAGCCTGGACCTTTGAGCCTAGTTGTTCGGGTCACTGCCGGTGTAGGCTGAGCCTAGGTAGTTGTACTTAGTTGTTCGGGTCACCGAGCTCGTAGCGGTGTAGGCTGAGCCTGGGTCATTGGACCTAGTTGTTCGGGTCACCGACTAGGGCGTTAGACAGAGACGTATCCCCATGCACTTGTGAAAATGAAATTGAGACTGGTTGGCCGGGGCGGTGACATCCCGTACGGGGAATCTCATCTCGGCAGTGCAGGAAGGTTGGGGAAGGATGTCCTCACCTACTGCTTGTGTGTCAGGTTACCCCTGATTAAGGTAACAACAGTAAAGAAAGTGAAAATGAATAAAGAAAGAGAAATGTGTTTTGATCAGGATTAGACTTGTGAAATCGTCCTAAAATCCTGAAAAGAAATGATGATGTTTTAACCTGTTGCCACCCAATGTTTATGATTTGGTTTTGAGTCCAATAGGGCATTGTGTTTTAGGATGGATTTAGTCAATGTGTATTTGAAAGTGTGTTTTGGAAAGAAATCCCCAATATTGAGAATGGAATTGTTTTGGAAAAGAAAAATGAATTCCAAAGGATTTTTGAAAGGAATGTTTTGTAAGGAAAAGGAATATGGTTTTGGGATTGAATCCCCAAATGATTGTTTAATAAAAGAAAGGATGATTTTCAAAGGAGAAAACCAAAATTTTGCAAAATGTTAAGAAACTAGTTTCTTTTGGTTTTGCCGAGTTTTGTTTGAGGTTGTATGTTTTGGGGCACGTACTGGGTGACTTAGATGTCACTCACGCGTGCTATTTGGTTTTCAGGTGCAGACCGCGTGCAGTCGGGTTCCGGTGCAGGAATTGAAGCTTCTAGCGACACATCGTGATCCTGAAGGTGAACCTTAATTACAGTTCTATTTGTTCTGTAATTTTGTGTAATTATGCTTAGGAAACTGTGATTTAGTAACGTGCCTAGGATCGGGACGTTACAAACGTATTGATGGATCTCGTTACTGAATTATCTAAGACCAGAAGGAAAAATGACACAATCTAGGTACTTGCAGATCGTCTGACGAAATCGACACATTTCTTACCTATAAGGGTGAATCTTCCTTTGACTCAACTGATAGAGTCGTATATAGTTGAAATTATTCGACTACATGATGTCCTAATGTTTATTGTGTCTAACAAAGACATAATGTTCACTTCAATGTTCTGGGAAACATTGCAGGAAACCTTCAGTATAGTATTAGACTTCAGTATTATATTTCACCCTCAAATAGATAGTCAAACAAAGAGGACCATTCAGATACTTAAGGACATATTGCAGGTTGCACCCTAGATTTTAATGATAGTTGGGAGGATCATTTGCCTCAGATAGAGTCTACTTATAACAACAGCTACCATACCAGTATTGAAATGACTCCTTATGAGGCACTATATGGTAGACCCTGTAAGACTCTCACCTGTTGGAATGAGGTGGATGAGAGATAACTTGTTGACCCTGAGATCGAACAATAGTACGAAGGCAAGATGGACTTGATTAAGAAGAAGTTGTTGATTGTGTAGAGTCAACAAAAAAACTATGCAAATAGGTGACGTAGGCCTTTAGAATTTAAGGTAGGAAACTTCATTTTCCTAAAAATGTCACCGACCAAGGGGCTTGTAAGGTTCACAAAACAAGGCAAGCTAAGTCCCTACTACATTGGACCATATCGGATCACCAAGAGGGTTGGTGAGGTGACTTACAGGTTAAATCTGCCTCTAAAACTTGCTAATGTGTATAGTATATTTTATGTGTCTATACTGGGAAAGTGCTTGACTGATGTATCTCAAATGATACCAATGTAGCTAGAGGAGCTTCAGGAAGACCTATCCATGGTAGAGGATATAGTATGGATCTAGACTAGAAAGAACAAGTCCTTAAGAATAAGGTCATTCCATTGATATTGGTTCAGTGGCAGCACCATGTCACGGCGGAGACTACCTAGGAGCGTAAGGTGGACAGCTAGATGAGATACCCTATTTATTTTATTAAAGGTGAATTTCAAAGATGAAATTCCTTTAAAGGAGAGTAAGATGTAGCATATGTGCCTAATTATCCAAATTAGTGTAAACTATGGAATATTGTAATATTTGAACATATAATTTATTAATGGATAATCATAGTGTTTTTGAATCAATGTGTGTTTTTCTCTCTGAATGACTATGTTGGCTTGGATTCCATGGTTGAGTGGCAATCCAGCCTATTGTGTCTCCTATATGTGTGTGCATGGGATCCTGTTTGGCTTTGGACAAAACATGCATAGTGCCCTCCCCTTCAAGAGCCTCATCTCAACCTTGTAGCCTAACCCGTCTTCTATTGTCATGTCAAGCCTAGTAAAAGCTGAGGCGATTGGCAGAGATGGCGGGGCTGGCAGTAAACGGGCGACGATAAAAAGAGAGGTGGCCATGGCACTAAGGAGCAGAGCATGAAGGAGAAGGAGATGGGAACCAGAGGAGAGTCGTAAGCCGAGAGAGAAGTGAGAGCCGAAGGAGAGTGCGATGGTGTTGGAGCTTCGTCGGAGGACCAGGGAGCTCGAAGGGTGCCGGAGGTGAGGGAAGATCGCCGAAGGCGTGCGTAGGTCGTCAAAATCCACGAACAGGTACGCGTCTCGCCTCCCTCTCTGTTTATGTGTTTGATGAATAAAATGACAAATAAAGCGTGATAAAATCATGAAAATTTGTGGAATGATTTAAATAAGTAGAAATACATCTCAAGGAGTCATTTATGCCATGTATGTGATTTATGGCGATTTATTTGTGGATTTTTGAAAGTTGAATGTAATATATGCTACAGTAGTGTTTATTAAGCTCTTTGTGTTTGTAATTTTATTCTAAGAGTTATAGTGTATGGATTTTGATGGAATTAGTCCTAAATAGTAGTGAACTTAGAACCTTACATTTAATGGATTTTATGAGATTTGTGGTTATCAGAGATAGGTCCGTCGGTGGCTTCGATTCCAACGAACGAGAGGCCTAGGACTTGGGGTGTTTTTCAAAATTCGCAGAATTCGGTATGCCAAATTTGGTTTGATATATCATTTTTATGTCAGTTTAGCCCTAGGTATTTGTTTCGGGTGACTGAAATGTGTCGGCCTACCGTTCCAAGGAATTTCGAACGACCATTTCGAAATTCGATCGACCATTTTAGGTCTCTGAACCAAATTCGATCTGTTGTTTTGGTTCAGTATGCCAAAACAGAGCCTATAACCTTATAAAAGGGATTTTGATAAATGATGGTTGTGAATGGACTTTTATGTAGTTTTGACATATCTTTAAGAGTAATCCACATAATGAGATTTTAGATCATGAGAATGATTTCCATGGTAAAGGAATGAATGATTTGAGGTATTTTTTAACATGAGTCCCATATATAAGAAATGTGAATGGTTGTAAATGATTTATAGCATATGAAATTTTGATGGAATCTCCCTATGAGTGGAAAGATGATTTATGAAATGTGATTTCCTATAACAAAAGGATTTAAAAGTGATTTATAAAGAAAACTGTATGTTTTGAAAAATAGATTTTTATGTGACTCAGGACCATGTGGATTTAGTGTCGATAATCTAATAGGAATATGAGATTCCAATGGAACCAGTTGTCAAAAACGATCGTAGATGTCGAGGTTTTAGGCAGGTAAAAGAGACCAGAGTACCCCATATGAGATGATTTTGGCAGGGCCTAGAGGTGAAAAGCCAGATGACCGAGCAATGAGGGACGTCAGGAAAAGACGTATCTTCGTGCATATGTGACAAAAATAAATGTTACAGCTTGTAGGCTGGGCCAGTGTCCTTCTGTACGAGAAAGTTCATCGCGACATTACAATAAAGTAGGGGTTGCAACCTCACCGACTACTTGTGGCTAGGTCGCCTCTGATTAAGGTGATAATATTGAAAATGAATGTAATTGAGTATATGGTTTTGTACTAAAATCGAACTATATTTTGGCTTGAGGTTTTAGCTAGGTTCTGGTACATGTTGAGACTTAAGGTTTTAGTTAGTTGCTAGCCAAATTATGATTGTGTTTTAAGTCATGTGTGGCTTTATGTAGTCAAGAATATGGTTTTCTCAAAATACATAAGTGTTTGAAAATACATGAGATTTGAATAAAGAAAAATGATTTGAAAATGACATGATTTTGGAAAGAGGATTCCAAAATCTGTAAAATGATTTATAACTAATTGATATTAGAGTTTTCTCGTGGTTTTCGCAATGGAACGTGTATTGAGTGACTTAGATGTCACTCACGCGTATTTGTTTTGCTTGTTTAATTTCCAGGTGCGTAGTTGAAGTACAATCCGATCACAGGTGTACGAGTTCTAGAGTTACTAACCGCACACTGTTTCTAGGTTGTAGTCTTTCCTTAATTATTTTAATTGTTGTTAATTAATGTAACTAGGGTTGATGTTATGTTAGCTAGCACTTCCGGGACATAGGCGTTACATTGATCAACTCAACTACAAAGGTAATATCTAGACGAGTCATAGTAAGATAAACTAACTTTCCAATAAGGCACCTGTCTCGTCCTACATTCTTAAGAATCTTAGAGGCTGTATCCCACAAATCTAGGCCAGGATCAACAGGGAAGCTAAAAGGTTTCCAGCCAAACATGCCTACCTCCTCCAGTAAATCAAGCACATATTTTCTTTATGATAGAATTACTCCATCTTTAGCATGAGCAACCTCAATCCCCAAGAAGTATCTAGGTCTGCCTAAATCTTTTGTCACAAAATGTTTCTTGAGGAATTTTCTACTATCATCAACACCTACCCTATCACTACTAATAATTAGGATATCATCTATATAAACGGTTAGAATAACACAACTAGTGGATCTCTATCTGATAAATACAGAATAATCAAAGTTGTACCTTTGAAAGTCAAACTGCATTACAACCTTACTAAACCTGTTAAATCACGCACGTGGACTTGTTTAAGGCTATAAATCACTTTCTTTAACTTACACACGTGTGTCTCCTCCTAAGTAATATACCTTGGAGGTTATTCCATGTATACCTCCTCAAGAAGATCATCATAAAGAAAGGTATTTTTAACATCAAGCTAATACATAGGCTAACTATAATTAACTACAATAGAGAATAAGATTCTAATAGAGTTGAGATGTGTAATTAAAGAAAAGATTTCAAAATAATCAACTCTATGTGTCTAAGTGAAACCGCACATAACCAACTGAGCTTTATATCTATCAATGATTCCATTAGTGTTTTTTACAGTAAATACCCAACGACAGCTTACAATCTCAACATCAACTGGTGGAGTAAGAAGATCTCATGTCCTACGAGATCTAAGGGCTGACACCTCCTTATCCATAGTAGCCCACTATTTAGGAATCTGTGGCACTTTCTGATAAGTCCTGGGTATAGAAACTGATGACAAAGACAAAATAAAAGTCCAATACATAAGATGTAGGTGATTATATGTAACAAAATGGAAGAAGAGATATGCAGTAGAATGAGTACATTTCTTGAGCAGAATAGGAATATCAAGCTCGAAATGTGTAGTGGAAGAAACTGAACCTGCATCAAAGGAAGTCGGATCGGTTTCCTAAGATGTTGGTTGTATATGTGGTCGTGGTCTCCTAGTATAAACCTAAAAGGGTTGAGCAATAATAGTCTTTGATGCGGTCATCGGAATTTGATCTATAACAGGAACAAAAGGAAGAGGAATCGAAGAGTCACTTGTAGAAGAAGAAAAATGAGTGATTTCAAAGAAAGTAACATCTGCAGAGATAATAATTTCTATACATCAAATCATGATAGTGATAACCTTTTTGAGTCCATGAGTAACCCACAAACATACAACAAATAGAGTAGAGAGAAAGTTTGTCTAGTTTGAGACGAGTATCTTGGACAAAACAAATACAACTAAAAACTTTTGAGGGTAAAGGAAAAAGAGACTTCTAAGGAAATAAAAGACAATAAAGAATATACACATGAACAAACGAAAGCATTCTATTGATTAGATGACACGCAGTAAAAATTGCATCAACCCACAACTATTGAAGTACCTTCATTTGGGCCATTAGAGTTCTAGTGACATCTAACTGATGACGATGTTTGCATTCGACAAAGTCATTTTGTTGAAATGTTTTCGGACAAGTTGTCTGAAGTATTCCATGAGCTTCACACAAAAGAGATATATCACGTTGAATATATTCAAGAGCATTATCTGTGCATAACAGCTGCAATGGCTCACAAAATTGAATTTTTATTTCATTAGAAAATATTTTGATAACATCAACCACTTGAGTTCTATCCTTTAAAAGATAAACCCAAGTTAACCTAAAGAAGTTATCAATAAAGACAATAAAATACCGAAAACCTTGAACAGACTCAATATGATAAAGACCCTACATATCAGAGTGAACTAACTCCATGAGAACACGACTTTGTTTCTCCTGATGTGGAGGATATAATGATTGTCGGTGTTTCCCATGATGACAAGACTCACATTGAAAATTATTAATAAAAACAAACTCTAGTAAAAGACTCTTTAACTTATCTACCAATGGATGTCCCCAACCACAGTGCCACAAAAAAGAAGACTTAATAGTAGATGTGGTGTAAGCAGATGTAGTAGGCTTTCTATGACCACTAAGATAGTACAAGCTATTGCTCTCAGGTCTCGAACCAATCTGTTTCCTAATCTACAGGTCTTGTAAAAGAAGATAAGTGGGAAAAAGTGTTACTGCACAATGATAGTTTTTAGTAAGTTGGCTAACAGACAATAAATTAATAGGAAAATTAGGAATATAGAGAATATCACAAAGGATTAGATTATTAGATAGAGACACGTCTCCTTGTCCATGGATTGGTGAACAAGTCTCATTAGCTATAGTAATAAAAGGTGTGGAAATAGAGGACATTGAGGAGAAGACATGGCGTGTACTACACATGGTTTGATGCACCTAAATAAATTACCCAGTCTGCATCAGAAGTCGTGAATAAAGCTTACGTACTTGACAGCGTAGTATGTGGCAGTGACAGTCTGAACAACTAGAGTAGAATGAGTTTGAAGAAGTCAACTATACTCAGCTTGAGTAATGGTCACTATGTCATCCTCACCTACTGGAGTTGATGAAGTGTCCTCTATAACATTGTTGGCTTAATCGGGTTTACCAAATTTCGCCCAACATCGATCCAAGTGATTCATACGCCAACAGTGATCACACTTCAAATTACCTCGTCGACTACCATGTCCTCCCCTAGAATCATGACCTCAGTCACGTCCACAACCACGTCCTAGAGGCAGTCAAAGCAGACTAATCACTATGCACTATAGGAGTTTCGGTAGCAATACGCAACACATAAGAGAAAGTAGTGACCAATAAATGAACATTATCAATTACGTTAAAAACATTGGGAGGCCAACTCTGATCGAAGAGTAGGTAGAAACTTGGCAACGACAAGTTCCTATATTCATGCATAACAATAACATCGGGCACAAACAGTTGATAAATCTCAAGTTTATCTAGAAGAACTCAAATAGAGGCATACAATTCTTGAATAGACTATTTGCCTTGCTGCTATGAAAAAATACTGATCATAAAGCTCAACTACACATGTGATATTCTTTTCATGAGCATAGGTAGCCTTAAGAGTATCCCAGATTTTCGTTGTAGTGGAAAGCCAGACAACGCCTTGAGAGATATATGGTTCCATACTATTCATCAATCACATAATGACTCCATAGTCAGAAGTCAACCAATCATCATATTCTGGGGTTTTAATATAAAGAAGATCTTAGATAATATGCTTGATTTTCTTGTAAACACTAAGGAAAACTTGAATGGATTTTACCAGATAAGATAGTTTTTGCCATCAAGTTTAATAGATGTATCACTAAGGTTACGAAGTAAAACATCATTAGAAGTAGATCTCAAGGAAGAGGCCATAAATTCAGTGATATAGAGAGAGAAATTCATTTTTAATAGGACAACAAGAGATAATCAAAGTAATAATCATGGAGTAGCCTAATAAAGCATCCCAAAACGGTGACTAGAGTTGTATATGTCACCAGAGGGGAGAATAGGACTTGCCAACTTGTTTGGTAAGTGCTGAAAAGAGATGAGGGGCTGATATGTAACACCTGTAAAATTCACTTTGTAATTATTTACATTTTATGAATTTTATTTTCCTGAACAGGTGTTACTGTTCCGAGGCCCATTGTGTGGTTTGGTGCTTTTGGGCTTGGGTCTCGTGAGTTGGCTTCTTTTTGCGTGTTCTTATGCGTGGTTTGGCTCTGTGCTTATGGGGCCCGCTTGCGTGTGGGCTGGTGGTTGAGGCTGGTAGTTGGCGCTGGTAGTTGGCCTTGCTGGTGGTTGTGGCTGGCGGTTGGTTGCTGTGTGGTGTGCCGGTGGTTGAGACGTGCTGTTGGGCACGTGTTCAGCTACTCCAGGCGTAGGCTTTATAAGCTGCACCATACTGCACTTCTCCTCGTCACC
>JAMKQA010069942.1:0-18442 GCA_024699735.1 Posidonia australis | reverse complement strand
TAATTGAAAACACAATCAATTTATAGTGGTTCGGCAACCCAGCCTAGTCCACTCCTCAAGACCCTCTTGAGATTTTTCCCTTATTCTTAAATAATAGAAAACTTACTTGTTGGTAGTTCCACCAACTCCTCTCTTGCTCTTTCCACTTCTCTATCTCCGAGAAGCTAGAACCCTTTCTTTGAAGCTTTACAATTTGAGATTTTTCTCTCACAAGGCTTGATTACAACAAATGCTTTACAATATGCTTGCGAGGAGAGTAAATGACTAAAGGAATAATGAATTACAAGTATGTCAAGGTGTGTCTTTAAGGAGGCATAAATGAATCCTATTTATAGCCAAGACCTTCATAAATTGTGTCTAACGACTACAATAACGGTCGCAAACGGCTAGTCCATCGGTATGCCGTTTTGTCCTATGGTGTGCCGTTTTGTCCTTCAGCCTGCATTTTACGGGCAATTCGGTATGCCATTTTTATTTCGGTATACCTATTTCTCCTGAAACGGTATGCCGTTTTCTATCGGTATGCCGTTTCTACTTTCTTCTTTGATTTCTTATCTTTTCGGAATTCCGACGCACGTTCCGTTTTCTTCTGATTCGGTATACCGTTTTTCTTCGGTATGTCGATTTGTTTTTCCTCTTCTTGAAATTGGAAGGTCGATGGGTATACCGTTTCTTCTGACGTACGTTCCGTTCTTCCCTAACTCGGTATGCCGTTTTCTCTTACGGTATGTCGTTTTTGTCTGAAACAGTATGCCGAAATTTCTTCGGTATTCTGTTTTTGATATGAACTGAAAAATTTTATGAATATATGATTTTTGTCCTACATAACTTAATCCTTTTTCTGAGTATAGAGTTACAACAAATAATTTTATCAGTCATTACATTTGTATAAAAATATACCCAGGTGTAATTATCAAAATAAACAAAGATATTTCTAACAGGACAGCGTCGAGCTACCTGAGCTAGTCAACACATGTTATCTGAAGAAGTACTACCAATAAACGGAAGGCGTGTATCCTTGCCTTGCGAAGTATCCTTTTGCGCATCATGCATCATCTATTACTCCATCATGCATGCATATTTCTAAATAAATAGTGGTCCAAGTGCATTTAATCCATAGCATTTGCCTTTTTATTTTCATACGCATCAGTAACTTAAGCATGTCAATAACTGCATTCATCATCAGCATCACATCCCGATGACGAAAATCGAAATAGCTACCCTACTTGAGAAGGGTCTACACCTCTTCAATTGTCACTACCGAGACATCCTAACAAGCGAGGGAGCCACCACACAAACACGGTTAGGAGAAATGTCCATGCTCCCATGGGGACATACACCTCCAACGGGAGATAAAATGTTAGGAGCGAGCATGAGTGTGAGTCAAAATAGAAAAACAATAAACGTATCCACAAGGGCATAAAAGAAATAAGAAGACAGAAGCTAGCCCTAACAGAGAGAGGCAAGTAGGCCAACTTTATCCCTATCACTTACTTTAGGATGGAGTCAAAGCAAGCATCCCAAAGATCCAAGCAACCAAAGGGACTAGCCACCCCTTGCATATAATCTCAGCAGCCCCCTCCAAATCCGGATGCCCATTACCCCCAAGCAAGGGTTAGAGCGAGCCTAAGAGGGAGAAAAAAAAAGCCAAAAGCCATAAAAGTAGGTCTAAGTCCCTAATAGTTTGGCACAGAGCCTAACCTACTGAATAGTCCGTCCCAGAGAGCCACCAACAGCTTAGAAGTTCGAATAGTGTCTTGTGAACTGAGGTCTTCTTCTCCTCTCATAGCAGGCATGATTAGCATTCCAAATCCTAAGGGATGATACAACATAATACTATCATTCTTGCATACATTATTACTTGTTCACTTTGCAAGGTCTCGCTAGGTCCCAAGCGAAGGGCATGTCAGTTGCACTTCAGCCAAAGAACTGGCTGAAGATACCGTATACCAAGGGCATGTCAGCTGCCTTATTGTGATGGCCTTTCCTGTCTACCAGGGACATGTCAGCTGTCCTGTTGGTTGACCCTTCTTGGGACAGTATCTTCGTCTAGAACATGTGGTCTGCTCCATACCTCGAGCGCAGAAACAGAGACAACAACCACCACAAGCCTCCGAGACCGAAGCAAAGGCAGAATATCAATATTCTCCTAATCAGCAGGCGAGAACACAGCCTATGAGCCAGTGCCGCAGTCATGCTTCCAAGAAGTCAGCCGATTACACAACAATGAAACTAGAGAGATGTCAGAAATCATCCAATAAGTCCATCTTATTCGAGGGGGAAGCAATCCCCTCGTGAAGCCCTTATTCAGTCTAGCACCTCATATCAGTATAGAGTAAGAGCAACAGTTTATCTGGATCAACCAGCATCATGATACAATATCAATAGCCTCAAGCGAGCAAGCAAGGCAGTCATGATTCAAGATGCGACCACAAGCAAGTGTTTTCTGGCAGACCGCTGTTGGCTAAACCAGCTATCTAGGCCTTAGCTTTCTTTGTTCCTTTCTTTTAGCAACATCCTTAGCACTCCAATGCTAGGGGCATGTCAGCTGCCTCTTGGTATTATCCTTCCATTACCAAGGGCATGTCAGCTGCCTTTTGGTATTATCTTTCCGTTACCAAGGGCATGTTAGCTACATCTTGGTATTGTTCTCTTGCTACCTTGCCTTGCGAACTATCACCGACTACTTCTCGGTTAGCTAGTTCGTTTATTCCCTTTCTCGCGACTCCTTTAAGTCTGGAGGAGATCTGAGTCACTGATTCCTAGTCCCTCAGGAACAGCCTTTATCCCCTTTCTCGTGACTCCTTTAGGTCCGGAGGAGATCCGAGTCGCTGATTCCTGATCCCCTAGGAACAACCTTTATCCCTTTTCTAGTGACTCCTTCAAGTCCGGAGGAGATCCAAGTCGCTGATTCCTTGCCCCCAAGAACAACCTTTATCCCTTTTCTCGTGACTCCTTTAAATCCAGAGGAGATCCGAGTTGCTGATTCCTGACCCTTTAGGAGCAGCCTGTATCCTTTTTCTCGTGAATCCTTTAAGTCCAGAGGAGATCCGAGTTACCGATTCCTAGTCCTCTAAGAACAACCTTTGTCTTTTTTCTCATGACTCCTTTAAGTCCGGAGGAGATCCGAGTCGCTGATTCCTGGTCCTCTAGGAACAACCTTTATCCTTTTTCTCATGACTCCTTTAAGTCCGAAGGAGATTTGAGTCGCTGATTCTTGGTCCCCCTAGGAACGACCTTTATTCTTTTCTTTGTGACTCCTTTAAGTCTGAAGGAGATCCGAGTCACTGATTCATGGTCCCCTAGGAACAACCTTTGTCCCTTTTCTCGTGACTCCTTTATGTCCAGAGGAGATCCGAGTCGCTGATTCCTCGTCTCCTAGGAACAGTTTTCGTCCCTTTCTCGCGACTCCTTTAAGTCCAGAGGAGATCCGAGTCATTGATTCCTGGTCCCCTAGGAATGGCTTTTATCCTTTTTCTCGTGACTCTTTTAAGTCCGGAGGAGATCCAAGTCGCTGATTCCTGGTCTTCCCAGGAATGGCTTCTATCCTTTTTCTCATGACTCCTTATGTCCAGAGGAGATCTGAGTCGCTAATTCATAGTCCCCCAAGGAATAGCCTTTATCCTTTTGCTAGTGACTCCTTTAAGTTCAGAGGAGATCCGAGTTGCTATGTCCTAGTCCCCTAGGAACAGCTTTTGTCCCTTTCTCGCGACTTTTTAAAGTCCGGAGGAGATCCGAGTCGCTGATTCCTAGTCCCCCAGGAATAGCCTTTGTCCCTTTCCCGTGACTCCTTTAAGTCTGGAGGAGATCCGAGTCATTGATTCCTAGTCCCCTAGGAATAGCCTTTATCCTTTTTTTCGTGACTCTTTTAAGTCCGGAGGAGATCTGAGTTGCTGATTCCTAGTCCCCTAGGAACAACCTTTGTCCCTTTTCTCGTGAGTCCTTTAAGTCCGATGGAGATCCGAGTCGCTGATTTCTGGTCCCATAGGAACAGCATTTGTCCCTTTCTTGTGACTCCTTTAAGTCTAGAAGAGATCCAAGTCGCTGATTCTTGGTCCCCCAGGAACATCCTTTATCGTTTTTCTCGTGACTCCTTTAAGTCTAGAGGACATCCGAGTCGCTGATTCCTGGTATCCCAGGAACGGCCATTTGTCCTTTTTTCGCAACTCCTTTAAGTTTGGAGGAGATCCAAGTTGCTGATTCCTGGTCTCCTAGGAACGACCTTTCTTCCTTTTCTCGTGACTCCTTTAAGTCTGGAGGAGATCCGAGTTGCTGTTTTCTTGTATCTGAGGACCATCCCTTTATCCCTGGGTTGATAACCCTAACTATCCGGTGATGGGTCCGTCAACTCATCACTAAGAAGATAACCCTGTGCGCTCAGGCAGTAAACAGTTAGCTATTCTCCTTTGCACAATTTCAGAGTAGCTACTAATATATGACTCGGCATTTAGCAGTAATTTATGATTTTTCTGTCTACATTGGACTGTATGAAATATTATGTGCATGGAACAAAGTAATTTGTCATTCTGAATACTCTCTTAATGATGTTCTGCAGACCTGATTCCAGAAAGGCCGCAACTCTCCCACCAGTCTTGGGCTTCCCTACGATGGTCGTACCAGTGAGTTGTTCAGAGGTCCTCCGGGCATGGATTGGAAAGTTGACAAGCGATGATCGTGACAAGCTGCGGGCTTGGGGAATCTCCACAAAATTTTTAGACATTTCAAATGTGGAGGTCTCCCGTTAATTCTTGTGTGCAGCTGGCTGGTTTTGGAAGCCTACAAATCACACATTCTGCTTCAGAAGGATCGAGTTGACCCCTACTTTAGAGGAAGTTCATCTGGTGTGCTGTCTGCCAAAGTTCCTTGGGCCCACTGTATTTATGCGACGAGATAGATATTCCTCTGTGTTGAGTGAATTGACTGGCCTATCGACTGGTGATTGTATTCGTCAATTGATCTATACCGATGGGCACTCTCCTATGCTGCAATGGATTTACTTTGACAAGGTGGTCAAGAGGCGCGCCTCCTTGGGCGATGAGCTATGGTTGAGAGGCTTCGTCGTCTGCTTTTTAGGATAGTTAGGGTTGATTGTTTACTGCCTGAGCGCACAGGGTTAGTCGTGAACATTGAAGTTGCGGAAATTGCTTTGACGATGATAACCCGTCAGATAAACCTGGCCCCTGTTATCTTGGTAGAGACTTATCGAGCCCTTGACCGATCACTACGACGGTGCCGACATTTCTATGGTTGTGGAGCATTCGTGCAGGTGTGGTTGGTCGCACATCTGGGTGTAGAGGTCTTACACCCTCAATGATCAGCCTTCGAGTCTTATTTCCAAAGTGGTCATGCCCACACCCTCACATCAGTTCGAAAGGAGTATGAGCGACTAGAGAGGTTGACAGAAGACAAGGTGACTTGGCGCATCATTCCCTCGTCAACTCATAACTTTGAAGTTTTCTTCAATGATGTCGACATGAGGCTTATCATCCTGCCAGGGTTGACCGGTGTTGTCAAATATCACTCAATCAGAGTAATGCAACAGTTCAGTTATCGACAAGACTTTTTTGCTCAAGGACCGATGCCTGCTCGATTCTAGGAGTATCCCTTGAGCTCTTACACGACAACAAAGGAACTGTCACGCCTGCTGACTGGCTCTATCCGATCGAGCGACCTTACAGTCACAAAAGGCAAGGGTTGTTCAGCTGACTACGAAGCCGAAGTGGAAGAAAACTGGCCGATCTGCAGAGCAGTTCTAAGTCTTATACTGTTTCTAGAAGCGAGAGGTTCCAAGAGATCTAGGGATGACCCAGATTGTTGACGCTTGTTTTAAGCTACTTGTTCACTACAGACTAGAAAATAAGTGTAATTACATCATATGACTGCAATAATAAATTCTTTGGGACACACTTGCCAGCTTGTTTGAATGACTAAGATTGACAGAGAATTGCCATTGCTGCAACATTTGTTCAATTGTTTTAAACTATTGCCCTCTTTGCCTGCCGACTTGGTGCTGTGGCCTACCCAGCAAATAGTCAAGGACACTGTTCTGTTGCCCTGACTTGGACAAACGAAGCCATCCTAGGTTTCAGTACTAGGTGAGGCGGAATCCTATCTTCCCTGTTGGGTCTTATTCAAGGCGAACAAGTCCCACTTCTATCCTTTCCTAGACTAGGCGAGGTCTAGATGATCTCATCCTAGGTTTGCCCCAGATGGACGAATCCTAATGCCCCTATCCTCGGACTGATAGTCCTAACTATCCGGTTGACAACCATTACACTGTTAGGAGTGGACTGATAGTCCTAACTATCCGGTTGACAACCGTCACACGGTCAGGAGTGGGCTGATAGCCCTAACTATCCAGTTGACAACCATCATATTGATAGGAGCGGGCTGATACCCCCAAACTATTCGGTTGACATCCGTCATCAGTCTATCCTCGGTCGACAAGTCCAGTATCTTGCCATGCATCCCCCTAGGCCAGAAAGTCTGTCATTCGCCAGGTTTACCCCCGGTCAATAACTCTGATAGACTTGTCCGGGCACCCCTTGGCACGAGTCGGGAAATCTCTCACACTCCCCTCCGAGAGCTGAGCTACCCACTCGTTTCCAGCATCACCCTCATGCATTATCCAGCATTAGGGTCATCTATTGCGTCAGCATTATGCATGGGCCATGAGTCATGACTTTTCGGTGCAACTGCCGAATAAATGGCTCACGACCCCACAGCAAATACTACTCTCTCGCGGACTCAGTTGGGGTGTCTTGTCAACCCTGAGCATCGGTCTCGACTCCCTCGACCTTGCTTAGAGAGGGGCATCTCTAGACACCCTGATTTTGATGTCACTTGGCAGCAGGCTCCTCCGGATGATGCTCTGGTTGCGCCACCAAAACCCTGGCCCACTTAAGCCCACACTAGTCCACACTAGTCCACTCTGACCTAATCAAAACAAAACACATTTAAGTCCACTTAAAATCCAATAAAAACACTAATTAATCAAATAAAAACTCTAATTAAATAAAATCCACTTAAATCCAATTAATAAAAAAAAACCCTAATTCAAGTCAAAATCAAATAAAATCCACATAAGTCCATTTAAAATCCAATTAATAAAACAAAAACCCTAATTCAAGTCAAAATCAAATAAAATCCACTTAAATCCAAGTAATTAAGTGAAAACCCTAATTAAAGTCAAAATCCATTGAAAACCCTAATTAATTGAAATTTAAAAACCCTAAATTAACACAAAAACTCTAAATAAACCAATAAACCCTAATTAAAGTTCAAAACCCTAATTTCAAACCAATTAATTAAACCCTAAATCTCAAAATTAAAAAATCAAATTTAATCACAAAACCCTAATTTAAAACCTAAAATTAAAACCCTAAAATCCTAAAAATTCCAAAATAAAAACCAAAAGAAAAAAAAACCAAAACCCTAAGCCCATTAAGCCCAATATTGTTTAACTCAAAAATGCAATTTCAAACCTTATAAAAGTTAAAAATAATTCTAACGACCCTTGATTTTCCGACGAGGACCCCAGCGATGTCCCGCAAACCTTGAAGCAAATCCCAGAGCTCCGCGATCTCGAGCCAGCCTTCTTCAGCTCACACCCGATCCAACGGCGCTCATCTGCTGGAGGGAAGAGGATCCACAGCGGAGGAAAGCCTCGCTGGAGTATAAAACCTCTGCCGTTGTCGACGCCCAAGTCAATCGAGCACCATCCGCGAGCTCCTGGCTTCTCCCTAGCAATCAAGAACCCCTTCCTCCTTACACCCAAAAGTCCATAGCAACCAGCCCGAGTCTCCCATGCCACCAGCCACCTATTTGCGCAATCTAGAGCCGTCGTCGGAGAATCTAGAGCCCTACCGTCGAGAGTGACATGCCACTCAGGTAACCCTCTCTCCCCTCTTTTTCAGTTCAGGAAGCATGTCCCTTAGATCCCATTAGGTCCCTTGAGCCAGCCACGGTGGAGCAGTGCCTCCTGCCCGCCGTCGTGTCACTTCCGGTGGTGGGTTCACCACCACCAGCGAGGCCCCGAGCCTCTTGACCTCAGGCGAGGCCCCCGCGGGCCTCTCCTTCCTTCTCTTCTCTTCTTCCTCCTTCCTGGCCTCCCGTAGACTCGGAGACACCCCCACCGACGTTCAACTTACCTCACCGTCGACGCAGCTCAGCCAACACTGTCAATCACCGACGAGGAGTCGCTGGAACAAGCCAGGCTCTCTCGCTCCGTGTTGTTGCTCTAGGAAGACTCTCCACCTCCCCTCAAAGCCATCCATGCCGCTCCATCTCTGTCTGAACCACCGTAGTGGCCCGACGACCACCGCCGTGCCCATCGCCGGAGTCAGAGGTGGGAGGAGCCCTCCGGACCTCGTCGTAGCCTCCAGAAGCTTCGCCGTGTCTCTTTGGAGCTCCCCAGCCGTCGCCACTCAGTTAGGATCGCCTGCGCACCTCTAGCCCCTCCACTGTCATCTTCCCCGGCGCCGATGGAGCACCTCGCCCAAGCGGGAGGAGGCCTCAAGCCTCCCCAACCTTGCCCAACCTCCCGATGATCGTCGCCGTGGCCCTCCGGAGCTTCCTCAACTGCCGCTCGTCATCCACCGCCACGGGATCGCAGCTGCTGCATCGCTAGAGGAAAACACCGGCGATCCTCCGGCGATCTTCGAATAGACTTTTTTTTTAGGTCAGGCCCCTTTTGTTTAGGTTTATTTTTATTAGGTCCTTACTTTATTACATTTAAATCCTTTTTCATTACATTTGGGTCCATTCATTGGCATTTTAGCCCCTATAGTTTTAAAATACTTTTAGTTCTTTTATTTTCTCTGTAAATTTTGCATATGCCCCCTACTTTTTTTATTCTTAACATATTCCTACATGTTTTTATCACATCTAAGTCCCTGGAACCATGATTTCTTTACATTTAAGCCCTGAACATTTGCATTTAGCCCTTGAAGCTTTTTAAAATAAGTTTGCTCTGTGAAATTTGCATTCTAGACCTTGAGGATTCTAAAAAGTACACTGATCATCATTAAAATTGAGTTTTTATCACATTTAAGTCCTGAACATTTGTATTTAGCCCCTGAAGCTTTTTAATATAAGTTTGCTTTGTGAAATTTGCATTCTAGACCCTAAGGATTTTAAAAATTACACTAATCATCATTAAAATTGAGTTTTTATCACATTTAAGTCCTGGACATTTGCATTTAACCCTTGGAATCTTTTAAAATGAATTTTCTCTGGGAAATTTGCAATCTGAGCCCTAAAGGATTTAAAAATCACACTGACTATCGTTAAAACTGAATTTTCTTTACATTTTGGTCTTGATCTTTAGCATTAAGCCCCTAGAACTTTAAAAAATGAGTTTTCTTTATGCATTTTGCATCCTGAACCTTAGCAAACTTCATAATTGCATTTATTAGTGTAAAGCCCCAAATTTTATCACATTCAGGCCTTGAAATTTTGCATAGAAGTCCCTAGACTCACATTAAATCATTCTTGAGCTTATACAATTTGCTTATAGGCCCTTAGATTATTTCCAAATCTATCACTTAGGGTTTTAAATGTTTTCTTGCATATTTTTGGAATATTTTTCACTTATTGCATTTCATATTTTGCATTTAATCATAGATTTAATTTAAAAATCATGTTTTCATTGGGATTTGATCTTTAGTCTCACATTTTGATTATATTTTCACTTATATGTGAATTTTGCACTTTAGACCCTGAACTTTCAAGAAATTACCCGAGTGTAATTTTCGCATCTCAGTGCCACATTGACATTGGACCCATCATCTACATGCTAGAGTAGGAGTCACGAACATGTTTTTCATCCAGAATCGCACTCTTTTTTGTGAATTTTGCATTTTGGCCCTTATGCTTGTCTTTTATTGTGGTTACATCATTTTGTTGTTTTTCTTCTCCTCGTTTTCTTACAAATAACATCTTCTGGACATTTGACACACATTTTGACACAGTTTAGACCATACATCACTCCCATGCTAGCATTTATCATATCTGGCCAGGAAAATGACCAAATTGCCCCTGTGCCTCAAATTCATGAGCATGCATCTCAATTTTTGCACTCAGTCTTGCATAGTCCTTGTCTAAGCCCTTCCTTAGCATCTCTGCACATTTAGACACTTACCCATGCATTTCATATCATTTCTCCTCACATTTGTATCCCTATTTAGCAAGCCGGCATCCCATGCCTTTTCTTTCGTGGATTTCTTTCTCCACTTTGCTTTCAGAGTTTCTTATCCGATATCCGACTTGATTTACTTTAATCCTACATTTCAGATTTTTGATTTGATTTGGATTTCATCGCCCGAGGGTGTACATTAATTGACAAGGAGGCCCACATTGACCCATTTGCAGATTATTTCCCCCCTTTGCTTTTCACAACTTTTTCAATGATCCCGAGGACTTGGGTTGACTCCACTTTTTATCCTTTTGACATCAATATGGTTTTCAGAGGCGTTCTTTACAAAAACCTCGTCATTTCATGTGATTTTCTTTATCATGTCATATTTTGCGATTTCGTCAATTCATGTGGCTTTCTTCGTAGGTTTCGCACATCATCTTGCACATTCATCCAATTTTGTCATGGCATACATATTGGCATAATTAGAGCATGATCTAGGCTTAGCAAACATTCATTCAATCGTAGCAAGGGATTTAAGCTAGAAAGACCAAGTTTCTCGGGCGCATGAGGGTGCCTAATACCTTCCTCATGCGTAATAGGAATCCTTACCCATCCTCTGGTTAGCAGACATCCGACCTTCACATTAGCATCTCATGCATTCAATCTTTTATGATTTTCCTCGTCATTCCCTTAAAAGACTAGGTGGCAACTCATTTTCTTCGAAAGAAATCTACAACAAAACCTACCAGAGAGGTTGTCGTAGCAGGTTGGGTGGCAAAAGTAACAGAGCCTTAAGGCAAAATGAACACTGACGTCTATGGGGCTAGTGTGGCAGTCACTGTAACTGACTTGGTGACAGACTCCAGACCGATCAAGGTCTGTTAGGGTTTAGAAACAATAGGTAGGGAGACCCCAGATACCTGAAACTGGTATGTGGGTGGAGTGGAAGGTGCAATAAATGTCACAAGGGAAAGAGGGACTGAAGTTGACATCTCTTCTGAAACAACAGTGATGAGATGCTCGTTGAGGCACTAGGCCATCGTTGATCGAGAGCAAGTGCGCTACGAAAGTAGGGAGGAATACAAGCTCTATGACAAGCTATTGTCAGAAACGACAGATAGCTCGGAAAGATGGTTGAGAAAACTAAGTCAAAGGGGAAGCCAACGAAAGGGGTCTCAAGCTCCGGCTAGGGAACTCGCACACTGACCTAGTGTGGACCAAAGAGAGGGGTCAACACAAGAGAACAAAGAACACAATGAAATGTTGATTATGGTGGCATGAACGACACTCATGCATATGAATGCATTTAACATGCTTTCTCTCACCAACTAGGTGTGTCCTATGAGGCTGTCTACTTTGGACTCTCTCATGAGTTCATTGGTCTTCGACTCAAGACATGAAGTAGGTCCCTACTTTTAATCCTTGTCAAAGCTAGGGCTACAAGTAGGTGGTGTGTTAGGAGCCTCGACCTTGCCAAAGCACGCATTGTAAGCTCTACTAACACCGACGCGACCCTAAACAAGGGGGAACAGACTGGTATCCCATCCTACGCCAATAGCAATAGAACAGCAGAACGAGACTATCATTTGCAATTGTAGGTGAACTCAAAGGAGAGAGAATGCATGCTCCTATATATTCTAATCATGCAATTGTGATTAATGTCTTTTACTTGCATTTTATTAGGTCATAAATGGGGAAAATGAATATTCTTGTCTCTAATTTAGCCAAAGTATTGTCTTCCTCTTGTATTTTTTATATTAACAAGGAAGGGAGGCAAGCAAGTCTTTAATTTTCCTAAATTAGTGGAGGAAAAGGAAGAAAACAAACCGACATAGAATGCATACACCACACATTAATCAAAAGGCATGTTGATGGCATGGGGGGTGTTGTGAGTTATGCTTGTGAAGAATAAAACAAACATCAAGTCAAAAGGCATGATATCATGGCACGTGTGAGTGAAGTGACATAGCATATGTGTAAAATGAACATTCACATAGTATAAGGCATGCTAGGACATCAAATAAGGCAAGCATGAATAAACAAACACAGATATGAAGCCCAAATAGTGAGGAAAAGCCGAAACGAAAGTTGGAGTCTAACATCCCTAGTGGAGTCACTAACTTATTGTGACCATGCTGGCGAGGGACCCTTGAGGTGTAGATGGAGTGCATAAGGACTGATAGGGCCACGACAAAATAGGGCTGATTCGAGAGAGGCTGTTCCACTCAAAAGAGGGGAAAAACATCGCAAAAATACTGATAAGGGAAAAAAAAGGAGTCACCACTTAGTCTATCCAATTCGGAAGACGAGGAAAACTGAAGAAAACCAATTGATAAAACATATCAAGATGCACCAACAAAACCAAAGAATCTATGCCAATGGGTGCGACACATGAGTCAATGCAAGCCAAAAAAAGGGTAATGACTCCTATTACGCATGGAGAAGGTATAAGACACCCCCATACACCCGACGAATCAGTCTTTCACAACTTTCTTGTTCACATGTGAGGCTATGTAGGCATTTAATTGACGTTCATGTTTGCCACTTAAGAATGATGATGTGAAGATAAGAGCATGCAAGGGAAAAGAAGCAAGGTAATGAATACATGTTAATCAAAGTAATGAAGAAAATAAAGTTAAGAAGCCTAATGAAGAAATGACATGAAGAAAATCACAAGCAATTGACTTAGTCTAGATAGGAAAAAGTCCCTGGAAAAATCCCTGTGACTAGGCCAAAGAGATAGGAAACCAGGCCACCCACACAACAAACTTTCATTATCCTAAAAATACGTTGCAAAAACTAAATCTTTCCAACAAGCATAGGAATATGTAGAACAAAGATATAGGAAACCAAACAAATGAATCATCGAGCAACACCAAGCATGGAGAACAAGCAAAAGAGAGGGCTCAATCTACCTGTGCATAGGACCAGGCCACCCACACAACCAGCATGCGGTACCAGGCCATGGTCCAAAGTCTACACTAGACACTAGACCTTCATCATCATGCCTACGCAACTCGAGTATTAATAAACACAATGCAAGCATCCAGAACACTAAAGCATTCATCTAGGAACACGAATGTGCAACAAAAGCGTATGTAAAATGAGTGGCCATCCCCACCTCCTTAGGTCATGTTCACCGGACTAGACGCCCTTTGTCGGCTATGGACAGGGCCAGAGGAGTTCGTTTGTCCTCTAGGGTGATTCGTGGACCTTGAGGGAGGTATGAAGAAGACCGAGGAAGCGATAAAATAGAATGGGAATGCAAGTGTCCTTTCCCCTATCCACATGGGTTTCGCTGACCTTGCTCAAATCCGATCGGCCAATGACAGCAACCTAGGGTTCAGATGAAGCATCGGGAGGCTGTGGAGAATGAAGGGGAAGGAGGGAGTTGCCTAGGAATTGACCAAACTACACCCTCAAAGGCCGTCGGCCTCATGCAAGTCATCGACCATCCGTCGACGAGATGCGATGCACAAACATAAGCTTAGGCGCAAATTCAAGATGGAAGAACAAGCTAGACAATGCTGGTATACTAGGAAGAGAGGAAGGAGGTGTGGAGTACCTGGTGTGTGTCGAACAGATGTGTCCCATCGCTACAAAGTTGCGGCTCCAACGATGGGTTCATGTCGACGGTCGGCGATGAGGCAGAGATGGTAGTTGCTCTGGAAAAGTGGAGGGATGACTGGGGAAGCTTGAGTGTTAAGTGTGGAGGTGGTGAAGAGATTGGAGATGCCTTGGGGATATAGTGGGGTGGACTGGTTCAATGGGGAAAAATAAGGTGAAGGTAGGTATTTCAGTGGACGAATGGAGGGCAGTGGAGCTTCTTGAAGGGAAGTGATAGCTTGGAGAGCAAGAAAGATGTGTGGGAAGCAAGTGAGGACGAGCACTAGCCAAAAGGTGTCCAACGTTGGAGGAGATAGGTGGTTAAATAGAGAGCTGCTTGAACACTTGTCGTCCATCTTCACCTACTCCCATCTGTCAGCTCAGAATTGATCTAGAGGATAGGATGGGGAATAGAACTGGCATGGGGGACATCATGACCTAGTTGGAGGGTGGAACACGTGTAGATCTACATCAACCAATGAGAGACAAGAATCTAGTGTGCCATTGGTCAGTACTAACCTAGGGCACCAGCATACCTGACTTGCGCAACCTCACCACGCTATCTGGCCATGGTGGTCCTAAGACAGACTGCTTGCAAGGAATGAAGGCCCAATCCACCACTCATCTGGGCCACAAATGGACTTGAAAAGTTGGCTTAGGTTAGGTTTTGGGATGTGTTTAGGATTATAGGCTTAAATAGGGTTTAGGTAAAGAAGGTGGTTGCACCAACTGACCATCTCGAATGGGTTCTGCGAAGAAGTTGATTGTCAGTCGACTACGAAAACCTGGGTGTCTACAAGAAGCATATTCCACAACATTGTTATAGTATATCAGAATACAATTCAACTCAACTCCACTAGTATCACTATAGAGGAGGTTGGCTAAAGATCACGGAGGCTGAGATCTGCTCCAGATTCCTCGAGATTGCTTGCCGGAGTTCTCGCTAGAAAAATAGGGTCGCCGGAATTATTTTTGACTTTTCTAAAGTTTGAATTGAATTTTTGAATTGAATATTGTTGGGCTTAATGGGCTTAGGGTTTTGGGTTTTTATTTTGAGATTTTAAGGATTTTTTAGGTTTTTAATTAGGCTTTGTGGCTTTAATTTTGGGCTTTTATTTATGTTAAATTCATGATTAAGGTTTAATTAATTTGTTTTAAATTGGGTTTTAATTATTTTGGGTTTTTTTGTTTTATTTTTGTTTTGAAATTTTTATGGATTTAGGGTTTTGCTTTTTAGGTTTTTAATTTGGAATTTGGGTTTAATTAGGGTTTATGGTTTTAATTTAGGCTTTTTGTGTTTTAATTAGGTTTTATGCTTTAATTAGGGTTTTTGGATTGATTTAGGATTTTAATTGAATTTTATTTAATTAGGGTTTTTATTTGATTAATTAGGGTTTTTATTGATTTTAAGTGGGTTTTAAATGGATTTAAGTGGATTTAATTTCATTTCACTTAATTAGGGTTTTATTGGATTTTAAGTGGGTTTTAAATGTATTTAAGTGGGTTTAATTGGATTTTACTTAGTTAGGGTTTTTATTATGGTTTTTAAATGGATTTTAAGTGGATTTAATTTCATCTGTTTGGTTTCCAGTTTAATTGGGTCAGAGTGGGCTAGTGTGGGCCTAATTGGGCTTGAGTAGGTTAGGGTTTTGGTGGTCTCAACCAGAGCATCATCAGAAGGAGCTTGCTGCCAAGTGACCTCAAAATTGGGGTGTCTACAGTTACTATCTTGGGTCCTTCTACTTTCTCATTGCCTTAACCTTGGCTAGATTCACTCTGATGCCTTCTCCAAAAAAGAGATGGCCAACAAACATGACTTCACTCAACTACAATTGACACTTAGAGAAATTGGCATATAACTGATACTACCTTAGACTGTCTAGCATTGTCCTCATGTGCAAGGCATGAGTCTCCACATCTGGATAATAGATCAACACATCATCTACAAACTAGTCCAGAAATGGTCTAAAAACCCTGTTCATCAAATCCATGCATGTAGTAGGTGCATTGGTCAAGCCAAAAGACATAACCATGAACACATAGTGTCCGTACCACATTCAGAAAGTAGTATTTTGAATATCTAAGTCTTAAATCCTCAACTAGTGATATTCCGATCTCAAATCAATCTTCGAGAACATCGAAGTAGACTTCAACTTATTAAATAGGCCATCAATGTAGTGTAAAGGTGTAAACACCCCATATTCTTACTAGTTGACTCTAATTGAGTTGAACCCTAACCCTTATCAACCTCAACCCTAACAAACCCTAATACCCTAACTCAACCCTAAACAACCTTAACCAATCTCCACTAAACCTAACAACCTTAACCAATTCCCACATAACCTAACAACCTTAACCCATCTCCACTAAACCTTAACCACCTTAACTAATTCCCACTGAACCTAACAACCTTAACTAAACTCCACTCAACCATAACCACCTAAAACAATTCCCATAACAACCTAACTAATTTCCTAACAACCTAATCATAAAAGCCTATAAATACCCCCTATTTTCAAACTTGGAAAAAAGAGAGGAGAAGGAAGCCAAAGCAAAACCAGAGCAAACCAAAAGCAAACCAGCCAGAGATCACTAAGAATTCTGAGAGAAAGAAGCTTTAAGCTGAGGGATTACTTAGGTCATCTTCCTCGGCCTTCTCCAGCGAGCTCCGGCGACTGAAAACACTTTCAACCACTACAAGCACAGGTAAGGCCCCTGACTGAGTTCATTCTTGTTGCATTGCATCCCTTAAGTCCTCCTCAGCCTCCCTGAAGTCATTTCATTGGAGGAATGAGGCTCCCTAACCAGAGCTTCAAGCTCTGTTAGCCGTCGGACTTGTTTTCCGGTGAGCTAGATGGGGAGGTCAATCCACTGTGCGATTCATGTCCTAGAGAGTGTGGATAGGTTAATTTTACTCCCTTCGTGCTTTCCCCCCTTGGATGCCTTGACATCGCCTCTGTTAGCCACTGGAACGAGCTCATCGGCAGTCGTCGAGTGGCGACCCATTGAGTGCACGACTCGAACCATAGGACCTCTGAGCTCACGAACGAGCTCCATGCCTTCCTCTGAGCGTCACCGAGCCACCAAGAGCGGTGCCCCACACTCCCAGTGCCTCCAGTCACCGGCCGTAGCCATTCCCGTCGTTGGAGAAGACGACCTACAGTAGAAGTCGGTCGGATGTTTTGCACGACACAAGCTCTCTCCTCCATCCCATCAACCTTCCAAAAGCATGGGACTACCGATCCATGAGCTCCAGTAGCTCCATCCTCTCTAAGCTTGTCACCGAAATCGCAACGCTGGTGAGAGAGGTGGGGGGAGAGTTTCGGTCGTCTAGTGCTTAATCGGAGCCGACGGATCTTCTCCTATTTACTCCCTCTTACTTATCTAGTGATTAGGTGCATGTCATCGGCGACTGTCGTGTTTTTTAAAAGTTTCTTATAAAAAAACTCTCTTTTCTTTTCTTTCTTTGCACTTAGGTCCCTACATTATGCATTCTAGTCCTTGCATTTGTTCACAATTCGTTTTAATATAGTTTTATTTTAAAAAACTTTCAGTTTGGCCCTTACACTCTTTTTATAAGTTCTCAAGTCCTTAAATCTTTGATAGAAACCCTCAGATTTTGTTTTCTTTCACCTTAAGTCCACAAATTTGCACATTTAATCCTGAATTTCTTTTAAATTGCACTGAAGACATATTTTTCTGGCACATTTACAGATCAGACCCTAGGAATTTTTATTTTCACCCAAAAACACATAGTTTTGCACATTTAGCCCACAGTTTCTTTTAAATTGCACTAAAAACATATTTTCTGGCACATTTACAGATTAGCCCCTAGGAATATCAATTTTTTACCCAAAATGCATAGTTTTGCACATTTAACCCCCAGCTTTCTTAAAATTGCATAGAATTATGTTCTTTAGCACATTTGTAGATTAAACCTTGAATATCCCAGTCTTTACCTAGAAACATGTAATTTTCGCACAAAGGCCCCTGGAAACTTGTTTATTCCATCCATGCATTCATTTGTACATCTTGATACTTTTTTTTCCATATATATATTCTCATGCATATCTCCTTGAATCTTGCACTCACATTTCAAGTTCATTTCAAACTTAGTCTTCACATTGTTTTTCGGATTTCCTCTGAGTTTCATGGTTTTGATTTGATTTGGATTTTCATCTCCTAAGGGCATACATTAATAGACTTGACAATGCCAACATTGACCCAAATGAGGATTATTTTCTCTTATTTGATTTTCTCGAATTTTCCTAGTTTTCACTGTTTTACGTGACACTTTCCGAACATTTCTGATTTTTACATGATTTTCCTCATCACCCAATGACGTATAGTAAAACGGCATTTTTAATGCCTACATTGTCCCTTAGATTATGTACACACCCCGATTTTGAGATAACCCGGAGATGAGTATCCTTATGTTGCTTTGGATGCGATCAGCCCTTAAACCGAGCCCCAAACCCACTAGCCCAAGCCCCAAATCAGAGATCTGTGAGATGGTGTGGCGCACCAAGGTGGTGCACCAAGGTGGCGCACATAACTGGCTCACCAACTTGGCGCCCAGCTCTGGCTGCTGACCTTCCATCTTCCAGGCTGTTACTCTTGCAAACGAATGTGCCAACGAATATTTGAGGCTTTTCGTTTGCAAGACCCCTTTGTAACCTCCCTAGAGACCACTATAAA
>JAMKQA010069941.1:0-12672 GCA_024699735.1 Posidonia australis | reverse complement strand
TGGGGGTATCTTGTCAACCCTGAGCATCGGTCTTGGTTCCCTTCGTCCCTCGACCTCGCTCAGGGAGGGGTATCTGTAGACACCCCGATTTTGAGGTAGTTCATTGATAAGGCCTCATTTGTTGCTTTGGATATGGCTGACCTTTGGACCAATCCCTAAGCCCGCAGCAAGCCCGCAGCCTAGTTAGAAAACCAAGCCAATAGGCGAGAGCACCAACCCAGCACACCTAGCTAGCACATCAACCTAGCACACCAACCTAACGCACTTCCCTAACACACATAGGTGGCGCACCTACCCAGCGCTCCTCCCTGGCGCACGAGGCTACGACTGCTGGCTTTCCGCCTTCCTTGGCTGTTACCTCCAGCAGCGAATGTGCCATGGAATAGTCCAGGCTCTTCGTCTGCGAGGCCTGGAATTAAATGTGATGGACAAAGATTTAAGTGTGATGGGTGGCTCCTTTAGGTGTTTAGGCAAAGATTTAAGCTCCAGTATAGGTGGCTCCTTAATAGATGACTTAGGATTAGGTCTAGGCTTAAATGTGATGGGCTTTGGAGGAGGGTTATACCAGTTGTTGGTCCTACATTGGGTCAACTCCTTGGCCTCCTCTACCAACAATTATTGTTCTTTGAAAGTATCCTCAAAACTTTGGTCAAAGTAGCCCAGATCAAAGTTAATGTCATCCTCTATCAGGTCTTCTTCCTTCGAGAACTCTTCAATCATGTTAACCTCAAATGTCTCATTTGGTTCATTGGTTGACTACTTATCTAAATTAAAAATGTTAAGTGTGACAGTCAAATCTCCATAATTTAACCTTATTGAACAATTCCAACAATTGATTAAAGCATTAGTTGTAGCCAAGAATGGTCGACTTAGGATAACTAGAATTTGGCCTTTAAGGTTGGTCAAGGATTGGAATTCTAAGATCACAAAATCTACAGGATATACAAAGTCACTAACCTTGATTAGAACATCGTCAACTATTCATTTTTGGCATCTTAATTGATCTATTAGCTAACTACAATGTTACCCTAGTGGGTTTCAACTCACCTAGTCCTAATTTCTCGTACATCGAGTGCGACAATAGGTTGACACTAGCTCCTAGATCTAGCAAAGCCGTGTTGATTTTTGTGTTACCTATGGTGCATGAAATTGTAAGACTTCTAGGGTCCTTATATTTCATAGGTAATTGATTTGTCAAAATAGAATTGTCATTGGCTGGTAGAAAAGCCTTTTTAGGCACATTAGTGGTTCTCTTTCGAGTGCACAGATCCTTAAGTTATTTAGTAGATGTAGGGACCTATTGAATTGCAACTAAGAGAAGAATGTTTACCTTAACATGCCTGAACATCTCTAGTATTTTTTTTCCATTTGTGCAGATTCATTTTTGTTTTTGAGCCTATTTGAAAATGGGGCAATGGAATTTTGTATGGGCTCAACAGATGATCCATTAAAGGGCCTAACATATTTACTAGGTCCTTCAGACTTCTCAAGCTCCTCAGACTAGCTTGAGTGAGATTGGTCTAGTGTAGTTGAGTCAAAAGGTGAGTCTTTCTGAGTCCTAACAGTATGATCAGGCATGACAACACAGTTGTCTACCTATTTTCCAAATCTTAATGCAACGATTGCATTAACCTGGTTGACTTGGTCATCTTGAATCACATGAACCTGCCTATGATTTGAGTTTTGGACTTGACCTCTAGGATTTGGTACAGTTGACTAGAGATGGTTCCTTTCTCTCTTCCTTCTACCAACGTGGCTAGCTGACTCAATTGCATCTTGATTCGAGATATGGCTTGCAGGTGAGCATTTATGTTGGTGTTTGTTTGAGAGTTGGCATTAAGAAGGACCTCCACCCCTTTCTCTAGGGTACTCAATCTCCTCTCATTCTCATGAAATCTTAGAGGTGTGTTAGGTTGTGATGTTGCATTAACGTTTTGTTGGACCTAAAATGATTTGAGTGTTGTTGGTGGCCTTGGGAGAAAGCAAAATTATTGTTTCCATGATGAGGTTGCTGGTTCCAAGAAAAATCAGGATGATTTCTCCATCCTGAATTATATGTTGGGGCATATGAGTCATTTTGACGCCTCACAAAGGTTACATTTAATTATTCACACTCAAAATTAGGTTGATCCCCTACTAAAGGACATTCTTCCATCACATGACCCACTATGTGACAACCTTTACGCTAAGAATCTTGGTTGAACACTTGGTTTACCTGAGCTTTCTCCTTCATCTCTAGAGCTTCTAACCTATGAGCTAGTGTGTTGAATTTGGCTTTAGTGATTATAGATGACTCTATTGAGGGAATATCACCTTTAGAGGGTGTGGGTTTATCAATTGTTTGATCATTTGTACTTTCCCATTGCATTATTTTCTTAGCTAATTCTCCTAGGAATTCTCATGCTTCATCCTCATTCTTCTTCATAAATGCTCCTTGACACATAGACTCAAGCATAGTCCTAGTTAAAATATTTAAACCCTCATAAATTATTTGGCACAATCTCCACTTTTCTATACCATGGTGCGGGCACTAGGCTAAGAGATCATTAAATCTATCAAGATATTTCCAAAAAGGCTCACCAATCTTTTATTTAGATGAATTAATTTCATTTCTAAATTTGATGGTCTTGTGAGTGGAATAGTATTTTTTTAAGAATACAGTGCAAAATTGGGCCCAAGTGGCAATTGAATTAATAGGTAGACTGTAAAACTATTTTTTAGCAGTGTCTTTTAATACAAAAGGAATGAATCTTAACCTGACTGCATCATTAGACAACTGTTGTAACTTCATTATGCTACACACGTCCTCGAATTCATTGATGAACAAATAAGCATCTTTGGATTCTAGACCCATGAAACTAGGCAACTGGCTGATATAGTTAGATTTATATTCAAAATTGTTGCCAATGACTTGTGGGAGTTTAATGCAATTTGCAGTTCTTACTGAGTAACATCTGGCTTCTAAGGCTAGAGATGGATTATGTATTTCATCAGTCATTTTAAATTCTTTGGGTTTAACACAGGTCAAATGATGTGTTGAATCACGAATCCACACGCACATGCACAAGTGAAACTCTATTTTTTTTGTTTTTTTTTTGAATGAAAAAATGCAATGAAAATAGAAGAGATGAAAAGATAAGAAGATAAGAGAAACAACCATATGAGGAGATAAAAGATAGAGGAGGAAGATGTCTAGTCTAATCTAATCACACAAGCCACACAAATCCTAATTCTATAGTTGACCTAAAGTCTAAACAGCTCCTAACTGTTAAGGTAACCCTTGAGATTCTCAAATCAAAATTCTTTGACTTAATTGGCTAAATCAGTGGAGGAAAAAGGGAGGCTCCTCATGCTTGAGCAACAAACATAATTAAATAACCACTTTGCCTTTTAAGGCTTAGCCTTTTGAACAACTTTTCTAAACATCAAGCAGGGAAACAATTTTAAATTTTGAGTCACCTTAGGCTCCCGTGTCCTATTGAGCTCAAATCCTAGGTGTCAATGTCTACATGATTTTAGTTGAGGCTTAGGTCAATGCTTGATGCTTTCTTTTGTTATTTGTAAGCTAAGGAAGGGTGATGAAATCCCTACCTTATCTTGTGTTATAGGTGTTGCTCTTAGATGTATGCCCTTAGAACAAGTTCTATCTTGTCATGAAAGATTTTTATTAGATTCAAGTTTATGCTAGACTTTTAAATTAGTGATAAACAAAAACAGAAATCGAAGCAAAATATAAACCCTAGATCAAGATTCTAGAAAAATCTAAAAAAAACATTCAAATTTAAAATATGAAAAGAAATCCTTGACCTAGGCGCCCAGGAGGCGTCGTAAGTGATAATGGGCGCCTAGGAGGCGCTTCTACTTCCTCTGGTCTAGAAATTGTTTTTGCCTTGTTCTCTTGTGGATCTCCAAAAATGTCTCTGAAAACAAAGAAAACGAAGTAGATGTCCCCTTGTTTATTATTTTTTAACAAACAAAAAGAAAGAAATAAACGACAATAAATCAATGTTAAAACACTCTTTCCTAGCAACGACGCCAAAAACTTTATGTGTATGTTTTAATTAATCGCAAATGCACGACGTACAAAGTAGCACGTTGGCAAATACAGTTCAATCCCATAGAGAAAAATGTCTCAAAAACTATGATTATTTGTCAGTTCCTGATGGAATTCAAATTTCAAAGTTGATTGATTCTAAATACTTAAAAAAGCTTCAGAATAAGGGAGAACTAGGATTTTTTAATCCATTCATGTAGACATAGATGCATAATTAAATCCACTCTTTGTCTCTCTATTGATCTAAATAATTTGATTTAATAATTCTTATCCTAACAAGAATAATATATATGCAATGCACCATAGACTATCAAGTTAAGGAATAAAAACACACAAATCAAATTAATTCAAATGATATATGAAGAAACTACAATTATACACACAATCCTCAAATAAATCTTCCCTAATCATAGAATAAAAAGATAATATGAATGTTAGTCTATCAAAGTTTATCGATTTTATAAGGGATTTATGCAATATACATCCAGTTCACATAAACATAGTATTAAGCAGAAGAGAAAAGATAGAAAAATTTAATCACAACATCTAACATTACATGAACTTCATCTAAATCCTAGATTTAGAAATTAGCCAAGCATGGTAACAAATAACAACAAAATAAAAGATAAAGAAGAAGAAATGCAAGACATAATAAAAAGGAAAAATGAACTTTTATTAATGAAAACTTGATATTACAACTGAGGAACTTGAAAATCTCTTAAAATACAAGAGAGGAAAAAGAAATAGTTTAAGCCTAAAGGTGGGAGATGATCCCATTGATCTATACCAGAAGTCCTTTTATAGGCTTAAAAGAACTTACTTACGTCGGAGACAAATCCGATTACAAATTTTGAATTCTAATTTCAATTATAAGATATTTTTGACTAAAAATCGCAATGCCTGAAGACTAAGTCAAAAATATCCTTCACAGGCACCAAGGAGGCGTCCACATCAGTTGAGATAAGCTCTGACTTAGTTCAATCCGTTAGGTGATATTTTTCATGGTATTTATGCTCGTGGAATATATTTCTTTGATCTCTCAATGTAGAACAAAATATCATCTTTTCTTGCACATTTATTCTTTTTTTCCAAGTTCTTGTAAAATTTGTACAAAACACCTCGAGTAATATTATTTATATACAAAATAGATAAAATATGGAAATAAAATATGTATGCATTATGAGCTAATCAACACCAACGGCCGACATACTCCTTGAATGGCTCCTTAGGCCTTTGTCGAATGGCGACTAAGTCCTTGTGCTTTGGATCAAGTTGAGGTTGAAAGAATATTATTCCATGAATGCCTGACTAAGGTCGTCTCAGGTCTTAAACGAGGCCATATCCAATAATGTAAACCACTTAAGAGCAGGCCAAGTAAGACTTTTTTGGATCAAACAGATAAGCAATCTCTCATTAGCTTGGAGCTACGCAAGACCTCTGTAATATGCCCTCAAATGCGAGATGGGGCAACCATTCCTATTATATTTTTCAAAGTTCGGTGGGAGTGTAGCCTCTGGGAAATAGCTGAGGTCCTAGACTTGGTAAGGCTAGCGGTCGCCTCCCTACACTAGACGTAGTACCTTCTCAAGATCACCCATCTTGGCATGAAGGGTGTCTAAGGTCGTTGTTGGCAAAGGTGATGCAGCTGGAGTGGTAACCACATACGCCTACTAAGTTACACCTGAGTGCTCCTCCAGATCCACCATCACACTACCTGGTGTCGTAATGTGAGGGCCAACATACCTGTGCATGGATGCAGTGTGAGGTGGTGTGAGTGTAGGTGGTTGGTTTTGCTGATGCATTGGAGTAGGATAGGCCAAATGCTGTAAGGTGGGTGGTGCAAAGTGCGGGAGCAATAGTTGCTGCACTGGCACAGTCCTAGGCATTGAGCTTTGTAGATACTGTGCCCCTACCAACTGCTCGAGCTGGCCACTAGAGACTGGAGTCATATCCTGTGCGTTGTACAGTGGTGGTGCAGGAGGCAGAGATGTTGCCCCCATCGCCAGAGCAGTGAGGAGTTGAGGTGATGGTATGGTGGGGTGAACCTGCAGTGCTAAATGGGGTTGTGCTGGGACTTCAAGAATGACTGGTGGAGCAGCCAAGTTAGGGTTCATCAAAAAAGTCATGTCTTGGAGCCTTTGTGCAAGGGCCATCAGATGCTCGGCTTGCATTGTCTGAGACCCGTCTGTGGTAGTACCAAGGTGCGTGAGTGACAACTAACCTGACGCAAAGGAGGGTACAGACACAGATTATCCAAGAGGTAGCAAACCTACAACGGAGGTTGCCATAGTGAGTTGAGTGCCAAAAGTGGAGGGACCCAGAGAGAAAGTGACAGTCAATGGCATCTCTGGAGTTTAAGCAGTGGTCACCGCTACAAATTCGATGACTGGCTCCAAACTGACTGTGGTCTGCTAATATCCAAGAGCAAAAGGAACGGAATCTCCCCACACTTGGAGGTGGTGTGGAAAAGGACATTAGGGCGTAACAATAAGGGATGGAGGAGTCGACGTCGAAATCTCCTCCAGAGTGACAGTAGGGGGAATCTCACCAACACGTTGGGTTATGGCTAACCAAGACTGAGTAAGGACTGGACTACGGCGGTAAGCAAAAGGGTGAAGCCTACAACGAGCTATCGTCGAAATCGACGAGTAACTCGAGGAAGGATGGTGGAAAGGAGGATCGTAGGTGAGGTTTTAGTGGAAAGAACACTCAAGCTTTAGCTAAGGAGCTCACGTGCTAGCCTACACTGCGTGTGAAGATAACAAGTCTAGTGTCAGAACCTGAAACAAAATAAAAGATAATGCAATGTTTATTAGGGTGGCATGAATGGCACACATGCATATAAATGCAACTAATATGCATTCTCTCACCATCTAAGTGTATCCTAAGAGGTTGTCTACTTCGGACTCTCTCACGGGTGTATGGGTCTCCGACTCAAAGTACAAAGTAAGGTCCCCACTCTAAATCCTGGCCAAAGCTTAGGTAGTGAATGGGTGGTGCGTTAGGAGTGTCAACCCTACCAAACCATGAGTTGTACCGTTTACTAACATTGACACAACCCTAGACAAGGGGGGACAGATCGATATCTTGTCTTAAGCCAAAGCAATAGAATAAGATAGCCAGGACCGTCCTTCACAAACTATGGGTGGACTTAGAAGAGGAGAAGATGCATGCTCCTATATGAAACATTCATGCAAACATGCTTGATGTTTTTTACTTGCATTTTATTAGACCGAATAGGGAGAATGTGTATGTGGGTCTCTAGTTGTGCCTAGATGTTGTTTTTATCTTGTGGATTTTAAATTAAGCCTATAAAGGAAAGCAAGCATTTCTCTACTTTCCAAGGCATGGAAAATGCAGAAAAGGGAAGAAAACACCCAATCATAGTATAGAACCACCATACATCAATTCAAAAGGCATGATCATGGCATGTGTCAGTGTTGTGTGCATGATGATGAAAATGGGAAAACAAACAAACACATCAAAAGGCATGAATCAATGGTATGTGTATGTGTAAGGTGACATAGCAAATTGTGTAAAATAAAGCAATCACCAAACAAAAGGCATGAAGTATAGAAATCAATGACAAGCACAATGTAAGCAATATGATAACGGGAATAAGCGAAGACACACCACAAAAATGGAAAAGCACAAAAATGAAAGTTGAAGTTTGTATCCCTAGCAGAGTCTCTAGTTCTTGTGCCCATGTACCGACGAAAACCTAATTCGCACGATGGGAGAATGCACGAACCGATAGGGTCACAGCGAAGGCGTGAATATGAGGATTGATACTCGACTCGAAAATACCACGACAAAACAAAACGATAAGGGAGTTGCCACCTAGTCTATTTATCGAAAAGATGAGGAAAACCAAGGGAAAGACAATAAAATGTGAAACAAGCAAATAAAGCAAAAGGCAAGAAAATATGACTCCAATGCCAATGGATAACACAAAAGTCATTACGAGCAGAGAATGGGTAAGGACTCCTGTTACACTCGAGGAAGGTGTTAGGCACCCCCATACACCAGAAGAGTCAATCTTTCTATGCTTTTCCACTCATGTGTGTGGCTTGGCAATCTAATGAAATCCATGACCATGCATACAACATTGTAAAAAATATGGAGGCATGTATGATAATTACTGTATGCCTTTTAGGGCATGATGCACGAGGTGATGTGAGCATAAGTGCTATTTAATGTATACTCGTGTGGGCACGAAGTTTGATGCAATGTAAGCATAAACAAAGAAAATAACAAAAGATCAAAGATTGCTAAACCAGATTAAGATGCGCAAACCAGGGACTATCATGTTCTATCTTGTCCTCTAGAACCCTAGGTTTGCCACGCGACCCATCCACACGACATATTCGCGTTAGTAGTACGTGGTTCCCATTAACATTCCAGGAAGCACACTTTCATCGCTTCCCTGGTGCAATCGAGGCTATGAAAAATCGACGAAACCATCCAGAAAGCAAGTTTAAATATCAAAGAAGACATCATAATGCAAAAAGTCGTCCTCAAACCGACGACACTTATCCCCCACCTTCTGTTTATGTTGTCGAACTGCACATCCCTCTTTGGCCATGACCGAGGATGGGAGGTTGTGCTCGTCGCTTGAAGCAACTAGAAAGGCAAATGAAGGGAGGAGGGAAAGCAAGGGGATGTGGAACACAAGAACAATGCAAAAAGATGGGTGAGGGATCGTTGTTCATGCTTAATGGTCGATGACCTCACTTGGACAATGACCCATCACCAAAAAAAACATGGCCAATGCATTAATATGACAAAAAATGGTGGCAAAAACACCAAAACACGCACAGGAATGCACAAAAACACAACAAATAAAGGAAATATAATTTGACACCACGAGGATTAATGATATACTTACGTGGCTAATGTGTTTTGATGTTCTCCAGTGATGAAGATGGTGGTGGACAATCTGGATGTTTCAGTCACAATGGAGGGTTGAAGGAGTGGACATCGATGATCAGAGAAGAGTCTCGTACGTGGGTGGGGGCTGTTGATTGTGGGCTATGCAAGGAAAGGACGTGGAAGATGGCTTGTTTGCAAGATGGAAGGGACAACTCTAGAAGGGCCTCCAACGAGTGGTGGCTAGGGTTTTGGATATGGGAATTGCTCTCACAGATGTCTCTCACGGCTGGGTCAATCTTCTTCCTCTCGTTCATGGAGAATGGGATTATATAGGACTAGGCTTTGCAAGGGAGATGTTAGATGAAAATCCCTTTGAATTGAGAGGTGAAGATTGGTTTTAAGGGATAGAATTAGGGTTTTGGTGGTGAAGAAGGGATGTGGGGGCTCATGGTACATCCAGGTACATCTCCAAACCCATGCAAGCCAACACAAGGCCTTGGACCAATGATTCATGGGGTGAATGGGCCGATTGGTCAAGCTGCATCGCCACTGACCTAGAGATTCCACGCATCCTACCTATGCGACTTGTTCGTGGTATCGGTACATGGTCCCACTAGGACAGAGTCTATTTGTTGGGTTTTGGGCCCGTTTTCAGGGTGTTTGGGCTACCAGTGGGCCTTGGGCTTGTGGTTTGGTGATGGCCTATGATGCTAGAATGGTTTTAGGTGTTGGGTTTGATTCTAGGGGTGTTAATTGGGTCTTAGGGATTTGGTTTAGTCTGTTGCAACCAATATATTTGTTCAAACGGGTCCACCAATTAGCAACACAAAACCAGGGTGTCTACACTTTCCAAGCTTCGTGACTTCCATGACAAGATTTTTGGTTTGAAACTATCGACCGGGGGAACCTCCCCACTCTCTCGATGGGGATGGTTGAGAGAAGGATCCAATCATGATCCATTGCCTCACTAGCAGTTTGCAAGGATATTGGGATTCTCGATCTACACAGTGAACATGGCCAATGAAGATGATATAAGGGGAACCACTGCAACTATGAAGGCCACTATTGAGGCATTGAACAAACAACTCTAGGACATGCAGATCAAGAACCTTGACATGGAAGAGCAATGGAAGGCCAACTAAGTGTCTATGTAGCAAGTGATGGACGTGCAAATGACTAGGTGGCACGAATCCTCTGAATAGTCATTGGATTTCATGAATCCTTACTCAATTCCATGTCCATCAGAGTACCTCAAGGTCAAACTACCTCTAGGGTACACCACACCGAAGTTCAACAAATACATTGGGATTGGGTGTAACGCCCTAGCACTACACAATAGTACAAAAACTACCCAAATAATTTATTTAAATATAATTTAGCAAAATAAACAATTAAATAATTTCAAAACATAACCTAGACTTGTATACAAGTGACTGACTCCGAAAATCACACCAGAGAAAGGCTGCACCTCCAGCTATGCACATGAAACAAACAATTTAAAACCACACGTGAGTAATGTCAATGTCACCCAATACGTGTCCCAAAACTCACACACTAAATTGGCAAACCCGAACCACTATCAAAAACCACAAGGAAAACATGATTCTTAAAAAGTCAACATACGCAATCGAAGAAAAACATTTATAAATCATGAATTTTCAAAACACTTGTGTCATTTTCTTTTAAAATCTCATGCATGTTGCCAAATCTCTTAATGCATTTCTAGATGCCATTTTCTCACCTAGCATCCAACCCAAAGCACATGTCACCTCATTCACAAAACAAGGTTGGAAACTAGCAAACACACAAATCTCAATCTATCTCAAAACCTGTTGTATCACCCTAGCCATAGGTGATCGACCTGACCTCAAGCAGTTGGTGAGGCTCCATCCCCGTCTACACAGCAGTGCTGTGGTGAACCACCCAGCATTGGAGTCCAACCACCCCGACTGTAGCCTCAAAGTAGCATACCCTCATTGGTACAAGCACAAATTGCATCTACTCTATGACGCCCTTGGGTGCCCGCGTACCTGGGGAATCTAAACCCAAACCCGACCAACACCTGCATTGAGGGATCCCCAAGTTATCATCTCTCGGGTCCTACAGTATTACAACACACATAGTCAGAAGGCTCACTCCTCGAACCAAACTAGGCAACCACAACATAGGCCCATCCTTGACTACTCAGAGGTCTAATTCCCTTTTGTCAGTATAGCCAATCGACTCTTATGTGGTTCCTACAAATCTCGGCAAATCGTTTAAAACATATGTGACTTCCTTTAAAATCTTTTTTGAATCCCTTTTAAAAATCATCATTAAAAACTTATTCTCAATCACTTATTTTCACATTCATGGTTCTCACTAACCATGATCATGTTATTTGTCCATTTATTGGTTCATATTCATTTCTAGGCATTTCCTACTCATTTTAGGAAATCCTCAATCCACATCCATTTTCCACACATATAATGTTTATCATTTTATGGAAATCATCATCAAAGTTTTATTTCTACATAAGTCATTTCATCATTTACTTCCATGCATTATTCATGTATTTACATGTATATTCCACATTTTAATTCAAAACACCTTTACTGAGACCATTTCTAAGTTACTAAAAGACATAGGTTTCGTCGATCATTTCCGCTGGTCGAAACCATCTCTTAGATCTACTAGCCATTTTCACTAGTAGGATCTACTAGTGGGTTCTGTTAGGAAATTTCACTAGGAATTTCCACTTGACCCATGTAGGATTTGTGTAGAAAACCAAACAGAACCCATCACTGAAAAACTCGTAAAATTACTAGAAAATCAACAATAATTCACGAAAAATACAGAAATCATTCAAGAACATCCAGAGCATGTATAGGCATGATTTAATACTATCCAAACAAAGGATTTACATGATTTCTATCCATTTTTCAGAGATTACACATATTTCACAAAATCCCACATATATCTCCTTAAAAATTCATAAATCATTTCTCCAACGTGCTAATCTTGTTTTCATTCTTCCATGATCTTTACCATATCAAAATAAACCTAGGCATGCTTTCTAGGAATTAAAAGAGGAGGGGAAACACATACTGTTTGAGTTCGTCGGCGTTTCTCTTCTTCGGTGAGCTCACTAGTGACCTTCGATGAGCTTCCCCGACGTCCTGCACCACCTCGACGACTCGGCCTTGCTTTCGGCTCACCGGCTCAAGCAGTGGTGGACTCTGATGGCTCCCACCTCCTCCCTCACAACTCTCTCTCTCTCTCTTCTCTTCTCTCCCATTCTCACTCTGTCTCCCTCATCTCTCCCTCTTTGTCTCTCACATTGGCTAGCAAAAAGGGGTGTTTTATACACCCAAGAGTCACGGGCATCGGGAGCAGTCGAGGTGGCAGTGCATCAAGTGCTGGCGCAACGACGGGTTTGGCGGAAATACTAGGGCAGACGTGTTAGGCGGCATTCACTATTTTTCTAACATCTTACTGTAATCATGCCGGCGGAGAGATCGCAAAGAAAATGCGAAAAGTCGGCAAAGCTACGACGGAAAAAGAAAATAAAATGCAAAATGCAGGAGTCGCCACCTAGTCTATTATGGAAGACAAACAAAACCATAAACACATGAAAAATCATGCAAAACAATAAAAAAGAAAGGTCTACGCAAACCAGAAATGCGGGTCAGGATCCCTGTTACGTACGAGGAAGGTGTTAGGCACCCTCGTACGCCCGATAAAATCGGTCTTCTATGATTTCTCCA
>JAMKQA010069940.1:0-12220 GCA_024699735.1 Posidonia australis | reverse complement strand
GTCTTCTATGATTTCTCCAATGCTTATGAAATGTTGGCTTTTCAGCCTTTTATATACGCCCGAGGGTGATATGCCATGCTATGCTTAGTGCCTTATGCTAATGGGTGCATGATGTGCAAGGGGAGTGTCCTAATGCTCAGAAACATCACTCTTTATTCCGGGTCAAGTGTATAATGCAAGGATATTGCATAAACATAATCAAAGTTGTATCATTCTGAGTGATTTTTCATCATGGCTCGCTATATGCAAATGCAAATTTAAAACACATAAAAATAGTAAAAACAAAGTGTGCCTTCCTAGTAAATCCAGGAGGAAAACCAGGGAAAATCTAGGAGAAAAGTAAGTCGAGAAAGCATAAAAAATCATATGAAAGCATGCTGTGTGCTGAAAACAGAGCAGTGTGCTTGTTTGGTGCGCCAGACTGGTGCGCCACCTATGTGCGCCTAGGTGGTCCAGAGTGTTCCAGAATCAAAACAGAGCAAATATGCAATCTTAAATCTTATACAGATGCATTCAGAAAAGCCTAAATCTCAAAAATGCATTCGGGAAAGTTGTAAAGACTTGAGGAAACCAAACCATGATCCAAATGCAGGAGCTGGTGAACCCTGTGTTCAAGGGCAAATAGCCTCACACAGGATTACACTAATGCAGGAAAGTGAGATCGACCAAGCCTCTGGATTATGGGCTGAAGCACAAGCTTTCCTTATAGGACAAAGCGTGCAAGATACAACCTACCAGGGTGGCATGGACAGATCAAGAGAACTAAGCAAAAACCATAAATCCATAGCACAGCGATTGTGTAAAACCATGGAATACCAGAGAATCAGCATAACAGAAATCGTACTGAAAGTCATTTGGAAAACCAAGTAAATATGCATGCAAAATACCCTCTGACCAGTCTGTGCAGCAGATGCCTGCGCCAGACTGGTGCTCTAGTTAGGTGCGCCAGTCTGGTGCGCCTCAGGCTGTTCTGGTTCAGACTGCTGCTGATCCAGAACCCAACCCAGAACTGCTAGTGGCTACAATGATTTATGCAGATAAATGATGCAGATGCTAAAAATAGATATATGAAGATATGCAAATGAGATATCAGATTCATTATGATATTATGCAAGCATTTCAGTCAAGAAAGCAGTGAAAAATAGAAAGCATGTTTATTCAAGTTTCATGCATTTCAGACAGGAAAATGGAGAAGAACTGAAATCATGCTTATCATGTAAACTATCCGAACATCTCATAAAACATGGGCATCTTATCATGAAACACTCATGTATTCAGATTGATTAAAGTATATTTGTCTGTGCAAAAACTAAAGATAAACAGAGTAAAGAGGCAAGCTCCTACCTATTTTCTGGTATGTTCCTTCTGAATATAAAGACCCAAGATGAGACCACGTTGCCTTAGGATAACCAGGATCACTATGGAACGGAAAGAGATGCTTTGGAGCTCGAGCAAACGCGGCTGGAAAAGGTGGCTAGTTGCTGAATGCACAGAATCGCTCAGGATTTCTCTCTCTCAAAAAAGGTGCTCTCAAGGTGGCAAATGGACCTCTATATATAGGGATCCTCACATGGGGTAACTCATGAAAAACGAAGGACCTCGCAGACGAAGAGGCTCGAATATTCCTTGGCACATTCGTTTGCAAAGGTAACAGCCGGAAGATGAAAAGCCAGCAGCCGCAGTCTGGAAACAGCTGGGCGCCTGCTTGGTGCGCCTACTTGGTGCGCCTGCTGTGTGCGCCTATTAGGTGCGCCTACTTGGTGCGCCTACTTGGTGCGCCTATGGGGTGCGCCCAGCCAGCTCACAGATCTTACTAATTGGGTTTTGGCTTGTTATAGGCTCCAGGTATGGTTTAAGGGTTGATCACATCCAAAGCAACATGCAGACACTTATCTCTGGGTCACCTCAAAATTGGGGTGTCTACACCGTCCGAGACACTTTGAGCCAGGAGACTTGGTCCTGCGTGCCATTCATTTACCAGATACACGGGAAAAATTTAGGCCCAACTGGCACGGGCCTTTTGTGGTCAAGGAGGCCTTGTCAGGGGGTGCAGTCATTCTTGAGGGCATGGACCATGCAGAGCGATCAGAGCCCATCAACGCCTCCTACTTGAAGTACTATCAGTGACTCTTGATCAGTCCTAATGCCTTACACCGTGAGTCATGCATCTTCATATCACTGCATAGCATAAATAATCCTCTGCATTCTTTTTTTCATAGCGTCATCATTGCCCAATGAGGAAAAATTAGGAGCCTGCCTGTGAAAGATGTGTCAAGTCCTCCTCATGTGCTACTACCCTGGAAGCTTAGGGTGTGAGAGAGAGATTTCAGAGTAATGGGCTAAATGTACAAATTCCTGTGGGACCTATATCTCGAGAGGGAGTTAAAATGTTAGGTCTAGAAAGAGAGTGAGCAGTAAGGGAAAATACACAAGACCTTGGAGCACAAAAGAAATAAGGAGACAGAAGTAGTAGACAGAAGCTGAGCTCCACTGAGAGAGGCATGTGAACAACCTTACTCCTACCATCTAGCTTGGAGAGGAGTCGAAGCATGCACTTATCAAGCCCATATGATCAAAGGGACTAGCCTCCCCTTCAACACAAGGGAAATAGCAGTAGAGAAAATTTGATGTTGCTGACTCAGCTACTGTCGTGTGGAGTTTGGAGAGTAGAAGATCGGATGGAAACCAAAGCCAATTAGCAAAATCTTCACTTGAAAATTGAGATAAATTTGTAGTAGAGAAAATTGTAGTTGAAAAGATAAGATAAGATTGAGTTGTGAAGAAAAATGAATAGGGTGGGAGGGTATTTATAGGATGAAATTAATGATTTTTTATATTAAAAAAAAAAACAAAAATGGCCGTTGTATATATATATATATTTTTTCAGCTGCTGGCCACGACTGAAATCAATGCAACGGTCCTTTGAACCGTTGCACTTTTATTTTATTTTTTTAACTTTTTTTTTAACGGGCCGGGCTTAGCCTGGCCCTGTTGTTTTTTTTCAACTGGTCGGGCTCAACCTGGCCTTGTTGTTTTTTTTTTTTACTTTATTTTTTAACAAGCCAGGCTTAGCACGGCCTTACTGTTTTTTTTTTTAAAACTTTTTTTTTAACGGGTCAGGCTTTATTTTTTTTTTAAAACGTTTTTTTTTTTTACTGTTGGTGGACTGACCCGGCCCATAGTGTTATGGTGGGCCAAAATGGGCTTATTTCACGGGCCTTGGCGGGCCTGAGCTTTAGACCCAGCACAGCCCAAGGCCCACGACAGACCTGGTCCGGCCCGACCCATGTTTTGTTTTTTCGAGTCCATGCTGGACCGAGCCTAGGCGGTCCAGGACCGGCCTAGTCCGTTTTCCATGTCTAGTTATATGTTTTCATATGTGTGAGAGAGAGAGAGAGAGGTAACGAGAGGAGAGGGAGGGAGAGAGTCATGGTGCAAGCGTGGGAGAGAGAATGTGTGCATTGTGAGAGTGAGGGACTCATAAGGTGTGAGTGAGTGAGTGAGAGGAAATTATGAAGTGTTGGTAGTTAATGTTTTTTGAAATCGAATTTAAATTAAAAGTACTAGCGATAATTTGATTTAGTTTATATTTTTAATCCATCTTGATGATCAAGATTGATTAAAAGAAATGGATAGGATGAAGACTCATTTAAAGGATATTTGAGGTAACATGTATTAGATATATTCCCTATATATATACACGTGTGTGTGGCATGAAGCGTAAAATGAATTCGTGTGTAAAAAACTTTTCCATAACGGACATCCACTCAACCTTTGATTTCAAACCACCAACAAGGCAAACGTTTCATTCCATTTTTGTCTTATATTGAAGCCTCTTTTTTTTCAAACATCCGCAAAATCTCTAAATGCATGCAGTAACGTAACAGACGTCTGCACAAACATCTGTCAAGCTATACTAAAGATTCAGGACACGAACTCAACAAGCCTTTTCATCAACATACATTAACTATCGATTAAAAGTTTCTATCAATATTGTTCCCTTGTGGCTGACCTATAAAATTTGCTTTCAACTCATCTTTTAGACTTTTACCTGAAAAGGGACAAGGACAGGAAAATATGGCTGAGAATACATACACCTTCCCAACTCAAACACAATAGAAGATGATACCTCAAATGAAGCATAAGCAACAAAAAACATTAAGCCATGATCCCAGCTACAAATGCTGCCACAACTGTATCAACAGAAAAGTTGTCTATTGACAATGATTTTTCGCAGATTATAGCATATAGACAGAAAATTCATTGTTACAATGAGATTTTTTTCCTATTTGCACAAAAAAGGAAGAATACAAGTTACGGTCACCAAAATAAACAATAAAAAAAATGGTCAGATCTGCCATCAGCTTATGCTGGTGTTATATGTAGTTTTTGAGACCACCGACAGTGGAATAGAGGCCATATGCCCCAGGTCACCATATAGCCCGAGTCTTCCAAAGCTAGCAGATGAACTGTTCATGGTGGCACTAAGTAGAACTGTTATCTTTTGAGATTGACCAGTTGCAATAAAGAACTGTGAGGGTGTCACAGAGACTGAGACTCCATATGGAGCGCTCCAACTAACTCGATAAGTCTCATTACTGGCTACGTTCTTAACTATTCTTGAAACACTTCTTGTCTGCTTCAGCACAGCCACCGTTATAGAAGGTAGGTTGAGGTCTGTGCCATTCATGGTAGAAGTTCCACAGCTGTAGCCTGTGTAGTTTAGAACAACAGGACCGGACCCATTGATTGCGCAGAGAAATGCCATGAAGTCATCAAAATCTGCATAAATGACAACGGATCAACTGTCGAAGCAAATAATCATAATGGTACCTTATGGCAATTAAAAATCAATAAAATGAGTACTAGCTAATTCTAAGGTCTGTCAGCCTTGTGATATGATGAGACACCTTAGTTCTAATATCTACACTGTTGCGCTATCTGTATATTTTCTTTTGATTTCACCACTTTCAATTACAACATGTCCAACCAGTCACTAAACATATGTGTTTGAATATATTCTTCAAACTAGGGAGAAAACCCATGTGACAGTATGAATGCTTACTGGTGTCAAATATCAAACCAGGATCTAATGCAGCTGTTGCATTAACAAACCCACTTCCCATGTCGAAGGGTGTTGCTGGCATCTGAGATGCATCACGTTGGTTGTAAGCCTGTTGAGCCATTATGGGACCACCTTGTTTGTCATAGGGTGTAGCAGTTGTGGAAAGTGCAGATGCAATTGCAGAAGGACTGAATTCTGGAAACTTCTGCTTAATCAAGGCAGCTAGTCCGGCAACATGAGGAGCAGCCATACTCGTACCAGAAATCATTGCAAAGTTTTCACCTGTGTTGCACCAATTAGATCAGATAAAAGCCAGAACAAATGCACATCTGAACACAAGGAAAAACCATCTTAATAAACGAGTTCTAATGTCTATATGCCTTAAGCAACCAATCTTCTAGTGTCTAATGTTTTCTGTCATTAGCCTCTAATTCTCTATGTAAATATTCTACCATTGCTACTGATCTTAGTGCCTCGTTACTTAAAGAAAAGAAGAGCAATATTCATTCATAAGTCATCAATCTACACATGAAAGCAACAACAGCAGCTTGATCAATTAAAATTAGCTTAACTAACAAGTGGTAAGAAAAAGGTACATCCATCAAGGTCTGCTGTGAATATTTTACCTGAAAACTCTGTAGAATCGGTGGCCAATGAACTCCAAGCGCCCCATATAAGGTTACCAGGGGCTATCAGATTGGGTTTCATGATATCAGCGTCTTGAAGAGAATTGTCTTCTGGATCTGGTCCCCTAGCAGAGAAAAAAACAACCTTTGGCGCAGGGTTGCTGTAATTAGCTCTCTCGCCTCCTAATATTTTCGCAATGCCTCCAAAACTTTTTATCGACTTTGACACTTCATCTCTTACCAGAGAATCATTGTAGTATCTAAGAAATATCTGCCAGAAAGTAAAGAAAAGTGTAAAATATACAAACATATCATGCATAAAAATCTCATGCTTTCTAAAGAACAAATCTTCTAGAACCCTAGATCTGGACTACTAAGCTTCAACTAAGATATTTTTCCTTCAAATTCTTCTCAAACTTCAAATTTAGCAAAGAACACAGAAAATATCAGTTTCTCTGATATCATAATGTTTCAAACAATTGATTCTCAACTTCAGATCTGCATTAATGTACAGAAATCAACAGGTTCAGTAAACAGCAAAAGCACATATGCAGTGAAAGGATTGGTCATTGTGTATTACATTATGGTTAACAAACATAGGAGAAAATACTATAGAATTAACAAAAATAGGAGAAAATTCTACAGAGTTTAAAAAAATCATTTCCCAGCTGAAATCTATGCATGCATGCCTTTCATATACTAAATATGCTGTCTTTTGATTAGGGCATAAGTCAAGAGAGGTAGATCAAACACTGGGCTTAAGCATCCAAGATTTAGAAGGAAGAGATTGTTGTAGCTGCCAACCCAACTGAGATTCAGTAGTTGACTATTTGCTCTCTATCTCCATGGATGTAGGCTCTATTACCATGCTACATAACCCAAAACATGAAAATAGACCTCAGAAAAGAAGATTGAGAGAAATTGGACAGCAAAAATTGTACTTGAACCAGATTACTACTGAAGATAACAGCAAGTGAATCAGCCTAAGAATAGGAAACAAAGAAGGCAAAAGTAACTAACAGTCGTCAACTTAACAGGTAGCTGATGTGGTCTACCAGATGCATGCAATGTTAAAACATTCTCTTAGATAAGTATTAGGTCCAAAAGGATGACTACTGAGGAAAGTGTCACAAACTTGATCATAAGCTTTTTCACATGATAGCACATCATAGGCATGTGCTTCCTGCTAAGACAATTCACCAAGTGTAAGAATGAGTTAAACACATAATGTATAGGGTCCCACCTTCGAATCATCTGGAGAAGGTATTATAATACCCGGCATTTTCATTGGAGTTGGGTTCAGTTGAAAACCAGTTACAAATTGATCCATGTAAAAAATAACGCCAGCTGCACTGACATTCTTTGCTGTTTGTAAAGCTTGTTTGATGGTGGACAAGCCAAGCACAAACCGGATAGAATAACTGCAAATTAAAAGGTTTCCTTTAATAATATCTTTATCAAGAACACTAGGTTCTTGGCATTCCCCAAAGTTCATATTACTTGAGTCTGTCGTATCATTTCTCAAAGCATGAGTTGCAGCAATCAAGTTATACATGGAGTCACCATCAGAACCCCCTGAAGACACAGATATAAATATTAGATCTACTACAAGAATGTCATCAGAACCCCCTGAATATTTTGGCAATCATGACTATAATGAACTCAAAATCCGGATTAGTACAAAGAGATGATTATGACTTGTAAAATCTTGATAAAAATTCAAAGCTATGCAGTGATTTGCTGATTGCTGATATACAACTCTTTCCAAAAAAAATAAGGAATAAAGAACTAATGATAGGGTATAAAGGGGTTATTCACTAAAAAGAAGATAATATTTGGTTGTTTCAATACAACCTCCTTTCAAGTTTCACCACGAAAAATACAAAATTCTTCTATTGAGAGCAAACACATCCTATATTAACAGGCAATTCTAGGAGTGTTCATACCAGCGAGTGTGGATAATACCAAGTGATAGATTTAGTGGATAGATGCAAACTTACTTGCAAGACCAACACCTTTAATGGTCAAATTGTTGCCAAGAACAAGGCAATTACTATAGGTTCTATCATGAGCAGCAGCACCAACAGTCAATATCCAAGGACTAAAAGAAGACATGCTTTTCGGTGAAGGTCCAGTGTTTCCTGCTGCCTGGACAACAAAGATTCCCACCTTTACAGCTGATAGTAATGCCATATCAATAGGATTGAAGAACGTTGCTATCCCAGGAGGACGTCTGTTTGGAGTTATAGACAAACTGATAATGCCAACTCCATCTTGTGCAGCCTGTCAAGGAATGCCTCTTGTTACAGCCCATTCTTATGAATTTCTCATTAATGAAGAAAATCTGGTAAGTTTGACTCGTATATTACTTCCAACAGCATGCCAAATCAAAGTGACGGAATAAATCTAGAAAATTGTAGTTAATCTCAAACACTTGTGTCTGTCTACCTGGTCAATTGCAGCAACCACGTCAGCAGCGAATCCCCCAAATCTTTTATAAAGAGCCTTATAAACAGCAATACTGCAAGAGAACCACAGAGAAAATATCAAATCTCATTTTATAAATATCCATTTTTTCAGGATTATAAATGAGCCAATTGAAGATGATGATTACCGTGCACGTGGAGCCATGCCACTTGCATTTCCAAAGTGGTGCCCAGCAACAATTACAGGAATTCCATGGTTCCCTGCTGCAATAGATGCTGTATGCCTGTAACAAGAACTCTTAGCATGGATTGAAATTTCACAATATAACAATATGACAAAAAATTGCTTGCCAGAAATAAAAGAAGTGTGTAGAATTCATTCAGAAAACCAAACCCAGAAAGTGAAAAAACAATGCAAAAAAGTGTGAACCTTTTCTTTTATTGATCAGGATTATACAATCCCAAACATAGGCATTGTAGGGAGGGTACATGTATGGTAATCTACTGTAACCCTTGTAGGTTGTAAAGTTAGCAAGAACATATTATAACATAATTTAGAATTAGTAGACATAACAAATTCCAAGAAAATGCACAAATATACATTATGTCGAAGTTTGAACATGTGTAACATGCTTGCTTTGATGGAAAGAAAGATTTCAGAAACTCAGTGATATTGATGGATAGGATATTTAAATTGTAACAGAGGAAGTCCAATTCAAATGAGGCTACACATGTCGCATTTTTCTCTTTGTGAAACATATATTCTTTCTTAAACGATTCCTTTTGTACTCAACTAAGGTAGAATATTTAAAATAACTTAATAACATAAACAACATTACATAAGCATAATAGAGAAATATAATATTTGATAGGGTAGGCATAAAAAAATCCCAAAGAAGACTTACGTTCCATGGCCATCACCATCAAATGGTGAAGCATAATCCTGACTTGCATTGAAGATTCCCCTAGTTATAGCAGAAGAAGCAAAATGGCGAGCCCCAACAAGCTTCCTGTTACAGGATCCAGATGGGAAATCCCTTGTAACTTCACAGACACCAGAAAAATGAGCAGGAATAGGATACCCATCGAAAGAAATGTCATCCAAGAAGCTGATGTGTGTTGGGTCAATTCCAGTGTCAACTAAACCAATAACAACTCCTCCTCCTGCACCTTCTGGTCCCCCTTCTTCATTCCACGCTCCTCCAGGCAAGCCCAAAAATTCAGGAGTATGAGTAGTTGCTACTCTAACTGAGAAATCTAGTACAACATGTGCCACTTCTTTCATCGTAGCAAGTCTTGCTGCCTTCAAGATTCAAGTAAGAACAAGTAAGAAAAATAAAGTGGTAAATCTAGTTATTGAGACTGAAGATTATATTTGCAGCTATTAGCAAAATGAGTAATTTAACCAATATAAGCAACAAAAAACATGAGTTGGAGATAATAGACATTTAACTACTAGTGGAGATAATAGACATTTAACTACTAGTGGAGGTATCCCTAAAATCAAACTGAAGTGAGTGAAAAAAAAATACACACGCCACAGGTCCACAAGTGACCATGCATGCAAAAATTTGAAGATATAAATATTGATCACACTAAATATTATTTTACGCAAATCAGACATGGTAAAACAGAAAATATGACGCGACACTAGGACCCTAGCACCAAATTTATCGATTGATGGGTTCTTACCTATTTATGATGCTAAAAATACTAAACCAATTATTTTAGGCAGTAACATGCCAGACCTCGTGGTTAAAAATTGTAATGATCTTGGATAAAACCAATTATTTATGATGCTAAAAATACTAATGACAATGAGATAGAATTCTTATAGAGTGGTTAGAATGAGATTAAATAAATAAAGGATAGAAGATTTATAGAATTACTCATACATAAACATGTATATTCAAGAATTCGACTTTTGAATAAAAGATATCATGTTACACAGAAAAAAAATGGTTTTTAGTTCTATTTTTTACAACTTGCAGCACTGCCAAGCAAAGGCAAAAAGTCCACGAAAATGGAAAGATCATATCCGACCTGGTGACCCGTAACAAGAACAGCGAAACCATTTATCAGATAATGGTAACTATAGAGCTTGAGATATCTCTCGCCCTTCAGCACTCTTCTCAACAGTGAATTCTGAAGCCGAACAAGATATGAACTGTAACTTCTATAACTTTCTGAAAAATTCCTACATTCAAACATGCATAGATAGATGACTAAAGTTCTGATCAGAAAGAGAAATGCAACTAACTCATTACTTGGCAGTCAAAAAATTGAAGATACATATATCTTAAGAAGATGAATGGCTTTATGAAATGCATCTTTCTACAACATAAATATACATATTGAACACCATCTCAGAGGATTCAAACCCAAATAGGTAAACATGAACTGTGAACAAAGTACCTTGGCTTATTGAAGGTAACAAATGTTTCAAAGCCCCTGTTTTTAATGCTGCTGGTGCGAAACCTCTTAACCGTGTCAACGTGTTGAGCCGCGGGAGCTTGTTTCATAGTGACAATATATACAGCCGTCACATCCTCCTGGCAAATAGCATTTGCCCAAAATCCCAACAAACACACCACCACTAAATGCACCCTACAGAGGCCCTCCATTTAAGTAGAAGAAAGCAAAACCAGCAAGAACGAATCCTCTCGCTACCCAACACACTTCTTACCTCCTCGTCCACCACCACCACCTCAGACTGCCATTCTCTCCTTCACTCGGTGGCATAAGAAAAGAAAACCCACATGAGTAAAACCCACTTAAAGTCCTCGGAAACCCAACAGAGAAACGTATAGAAAATGGGTTTGGGACTTGGGAGGTAGGTCTGGAAGGTGAAGAGAATCTATAACATCCTCGTTGGTGAAGTTCTCTTCCTATTGCTTGGGATTTGCCATGATGACTTTGTTTCCACTATTCTATGGTTGGGAATGTCTTGTGGCACTCATCTGGATGCTACGGTGCACCTCTACCAACAGCTCAGGGGAGGAAAGGAAGCACAGGGCAAAAGAGCACCAACATACCCAGAGACCACGACAGAGTAAGAGAGAGAAAGAGAGAGAGAGTATGTGTAGTGGAGGGGAGGGTGGAGGGAGGGTCCTAAAGGGAAGCAGATGGCAGGTGATGCTGGGAAAAGACCTTGCTGTGCGTTTATTGTTGGCTGGTACTTCTCGACGTCCATATATTGAGACTTGAGTCACACAATTTTTAGTTCAGTGATATAACTTTACCCATTCTTCCATTATAACATAGGCTTAAGATGCAAGCTGTTGTTTCATACTTTTATGACTAGTGACAGGTCACTAACTAATGACAGCTGTAGATTTTTTTTTTTTTTTCAATAAGCTTTCTGTTGAAGACTCACATGATAACTTCCCTTTTTTTTTTTTGCCTGAGGCAAATGGGAGGAAGGGTGGAGACAGCGTGAGACACTTGTTTTAGTCCTTTTTCTTTTAGTATAAATTAATGAGCTTCTGTTTGGTGTCGTCTGCGTGGTTGTTGGGGGCAGTAAAGAAGGTGAGAGCGAGTGTTTTTAGTAAGCGGAGAGGTGGTGTGTGGTGCACTCTCCTGTTACTCATGATCAAAGATCACATGAGAAAATTCTTTTGTCCAAAAAGGTCCACCACTACAATACACATACTAGTTGGTTGGGTTGGATACTTTTAGTGTGGGCACACTGTGGTGTATTTATCGTGTAGTGTAAAAACGTGTATATTATACATATATATCAAACCCAAACACGATCTATTTAATTATCGTGTTTCTAATTCTAAATCCAAACACGAATTGTCTGTTAACGTGTATACACGACATGCCCGTTAAATACACGTTTAAGTGAATCATGTCGTTTTGACACGATAACGATCCGATTGATACGAGTACACGTTTATTACACAGTTACACGTTTAATATAAGATTACACGTATAGCATACGTTTAACATTTACACATTTTGTACACGTAGAAAAATCAAAGAAAAATCAATAAATCATGAACCAATCATTCAATAATATTTCACAAATTCCATTGTTCCATATGTTAATATCATAAGCCTACAACATATTATAAATATCTACTATTCAAAATAATAAA
>JAMKQA010069939.1:0-12742 GCA_024699735.1 Posidonia australis | reverse complement strand
ATCCATAGAGTAATCTTCATTAGCTTGAGATGATTCACAAACATCCTCTAGGGCCATGAAACACATATTTTCTCTTTCCCCATCTGAAGATGAATCTTCATCAGAAGATGAATCACTTGCATCCCAGGTTGCTTGAAGAGCCTTCTTTTTATTCTTGTTGTCCTTTTTAAATGTTCTAGATTTTAGTAAGGGACAATCCTTTTTAATATGTCCAGTTTTATTACACTTGAAGCATAGTGGGGCTTCAATAGTATTCATTTTCTTTTGAAATTTTCCTCTTTTTATAATTTTTTTAAACTTTCTAATTAACATAGCCATTTCTTCATCTTCTTCATTATCTGAATCTTCTGAGTCAGTGGTGGTTTTTAGGGCAATGGATTTTTTGTTAAATGATTTCTCATTTTCTTTTTCTTTCATTTGCACTTCATAAGATGTGAGGTTTCCAATAAGATTCTCAAGTGAGTAGTTAGAAAGATCCTTAGCCTCTTCAATAGTAGTGATTTTCTTTTCCCAATCGGGAGTAAGAGACCTAAGGATTTTCCTAACAAGCTCACTTTGATAATATTCTTTACCTTGAGATTGTAAGGTGTTGGTGATCTCATTAAATCTAGTAAACATTTCACCTATGGTTTCAATTTGATTCATTTTGAATAATTCATATTTGTTGACTAGCATGTTAATTTTGGTTTCTTTTACTTGATTAGTTCCTTCATGAGTGACTTGTAAAACATGCCAAGCTTCATGTGAGAATTTACAATTGGAAATTCTATTAAATTGTTCTTGATTTATAGCACAAAACAAAATATTTAGTCCTTTTGCATGTAATTGAGCTAGGATTTTTCTTCATTGCTCCATTCTCTATAAGATTTTGAGCTTAAAGTGAATCCATTTATAACAACATCTCATAACTCAAAAATTATAGATTTCAAGTAGATTGTCATTCTACACTTCCAATAATTGTAATTTATTCCATCAAACAAGGAGGGCCTATTTATGCTTTGACCTTCTACAATGTTGTGATATGAGGGAGAAGCCATCTAGTAGACAATTTGTATATATCTAGATAACCTTGCTATGATACCAATTGTTGGATACTAAAGCTTCTCTAGAGGGTGTTGAATAGAGAATCTCTGATTTTTATTAAGTTTTAACTTTTGATATGCAAATTTAAGAAGATAAAAATCAATCACATAAACATTCAACCACAAGTACTCAGAGAATTTATAGTGGTTCAGCCAACCCTGACTTAGTCCACTCCTCAAGTTCCCTACTTGAGACTTAACCCTTTTATTCAATAACTATAATTTTACAAGCAACTAATTTACCTTGCTTGTAGCCTCGAATAGCAATTTCCTTCTCCTTCTTGGAGAATCACTCAAAGCAACTTGATAGTGAGAGTAACCCTTGCACAACTTGTGATCTCCCACTTGCTTGTCAAGCTTTGTCGAAATGGGAGTTGAAGCTCAATGTGACTTGGAGCGAAGTATGAATGGAATTTTGACTCAATCACTTGAAGTACTAGAAGTATGATAGCTCAATATTTTTCAGTGGTTTGTGAGGTGTATATGGACCTTAATTTATAGTGATGAGCTTACCTCTAAGTGTGACTAATGATTAGTAAATCTTTTGCTTACGGACATAAGATTCGGTATGCCGAAATTCAATTGGTCGACCGAAATCTGTAACGGTCGGGTTAATTCGGTATTCCGAAATGTTGCGGTGTGCCGATTTTACTTTCAGCTTCCTTTGTTCCTTGAATTTCGGTGTGCCATCTGATATTCCGTTTTCTCCTGATCCTGTATTCCGAAAATATTTGGTATGCCATTTTTGCTTTCAGCATCCTTTGTTCTTTGAATTTCGATGTGCCGTCTGATGTTCCGTTTTCTCCTGATTCGGTATTCCGAAAATGTTCGGTATTCCGAAAATGTTCGGTATGCCAATTTACATGTGACTTAAAATTTTACATATCCTTTCTTGTATAGTCCACCTTTACACATCAGTATATTGTTTTTACATATCATGATTACAAATACGATTTTCCATCTCATAACACTTACATATATGATTTTTTTACAATTCAGTATATTGCTTTCTTCATATGGCCATTTATAGCCACCTGTGCTTAAACACAACAAAATTGTTATCATCAAAATAAATGTATGATTTTTCAACAATCTCCTCCTTTTTGATGATGACAAAACAAAAGCTCCCCTATCAATAGGCATATATTTATGAATGATGTATATGAATTCAGGAAGAAATTTTTGAGTATACCATGTATCATTTTATTTTTATAACTATATGAAAACAATCATATAATTCATTTGATATGCATTTAGATATCTTTTAAGAGGATTATATTAAAAGATAAGATAATCACATGATTTAGATGATTATTAAAAGATAAAACACTCTATGGTATGGTCTCCCCCTTTTTGTCATAATAAAAAAGATCCACACTAAACATCAAAAGATACAAAAAGATCATCATTGAGATGATTAGAAATTAAAGCTTGTCCTTAAAAGAAAAAATGTATCAAGGGCGATACAAATATTCGCACAAACACTCAAGATGCAGGAGGCGAGTCCTTTTGAAGATATTCTTGCATATTGGCATGATACTCTTCAAGTTGCTCCTGGTAAGCTTCTAACTTAATGTGAGTGATTTTGGTGGATTCCTCAAGTCGAGTGAGAATAAGATCCATTTTTGCTTGGTTTTCTTCATGTTGCTGCTGCTGGCGAAGCTTGATGTCACTGATTTGTTGTTGAAGCATGTCAATCTTCTTGGTGATGGAGTCATCATCGTCCTCAGCAGAGCTTTCAGAGTCTTTTTCGACGTGAGGAGCAGAAGAGGTGGATGGAGGATTGCTTTTTGGAACCTTGGACCTTTCAATGGCTTGTTCTATTTTTCCTATGGCTGACATTTTTAAAGGTTTTGTCTTGACAACCATCCTAGATTCATCGTCAAAAGGAACATCAAAGTATTCAAATAGATAGGTAAGGAGAGAGCCAAAGAATAACTTGGTTTTGACATGGGTCATGCAATGAACAATGACTCGAGTCCAATTGACTTGGATTTTCTTGGTGATGGCATAAACAGCCTTACATGTGAGTTCACTAAGTTCATCAAAATGACCTTTCTTTTGAACAATATTGGCCACAATAATGTAAGCAATAAGGCGGGATTGTTTGGTTAGCTGATTGATTTTGATAGGTTTAAAAGTGCTCCTTGTGTTTTGGGAAATAGCATTATTGATATCCAAGTAAAACCAATTTAGATCATAAATTGATAAGGTGATATCTACCACTAAGAAGGCCACCTTTAGCTTCACCCTTGGTTGGTTATGCCAGTGGGATCCGTTCTGGTCAGACCTTGCTCCTAGCTCCACAGAGGCATGGTTTGTTCTTCCCCACTTCGTGTGGGAGTTGATCTTCTTGATCTTTTGAGATTCATCTGGATATTGTGTTCATGCGGATTGGCTGATCTACTTGACATATTTAGATTGGTTGGACATGTATGATTGGGGCGGAGCCAGTTACGCCCACTTGATCTGTTGTTTGGATACGGTTATTTAGCACGATCGATGTTTACATGTGGGATTATATCTTTTGCTGATTGTTAGTATTTGAACCTTTCAATTTGAGTTCTGCCTTTACTTTATGAATTGTTCTGATTACTTGCCATGTTTGTTTGGCAATATTGGGTGATGGAGCACGTTTTTTGAGGACATTACTTCTACCACTTCCGTCGCGAGTTACTGCCTCTACCTTGCCAATGGTGTGAGTCTGACCACAAGGTTGCCTCTGGTGTGTTCAGCTATAAGGCATATAGATATTTGCTTGATCTACTTAGCATTAAAGATGTAAGTTTGTATTTTCAGTTGTAATTTCAATTTCAGCAATGATTTCTTTACTGGATACTGACTTCTGTTTGTTGATGTTATGCTTGCAGGTTGCACTCCTTCCCTTTGGACGTTATGTGGGGTATGATTGGGCACCCTTTACTTTTGCTGTGGAGATGAGATGTCAGTAGATGCGATTCTATTGTTTGAAGCAATCTGCCTACTACTTGCTCAGACATGTCTATCATTAGTTCGTGGACGAGTTTTGTATTCCAGCTCCTCCCTCAATTGATATGACATCAAAGGGCACCTCCCACGTTGCTACCAGGTGTTCTTCTACTGAGGCGGCTATTGGTCGGAGTCGGTATATCGTTCAATGGGTCAGGTATGTTGAGTATCTAAAGTGGTTTCGACAGGTTGGAAAGCCATATTTATTCGAGGAGGAGCTACGAGAAAGCCAACGCAAAATGTGGTTCGGAGTTGAGTGGGCTAAGGTAAACTAAGTGGCAAATAACTCTGTCTTTTTTGCAAAATGTGAATGATATCTGATATGCAAATTGACTTTGCAAGGATTCAAGGATAGCTGTGTTGCTTTCTACTAGGAGATGGAGTAGCAGGAGGAAAGTAAAAGTTTATTATTTCTACGTATGCTCTCCCTGAATTGCATCTGACAAATTTGTGTTTGAACAGGAGTTACGGTGATGGACGTATTAGATTTATTTTACAGCCATCAATTTAAATTGTCTTATTCAAAATATATCATGTTGTATTGACTTGCTCATTTTCCTACATTTAGGGCAGTGGCCAGGAGGAGGAACTAAACCCTAATGCCAGCTAGGAGTTCTCTATGGAGTTTGAGCTAGAGGACATGTCATCTGACGAGGGGCCTGGTGGTGCCTCTAGTACTGCTGCAGACCTTTCTTGAACTACTTCTGCTAGCTAGGATCTCTCGCAGAATTGACCGTAAGTTTGCCCGCACCGTCACTGCTTCATTGAGGGGTGTTGTAAAGGAGGAGGATAGGAGCTCATGAGAGGATTAGTTGTCGCCTTCCTATTTTGAAACTATTTTGTTGTACTTGAACCCTTTGATTTATATGACATTAACTGTGTAATGTGGACAGATTTATGTTTATAAGATAGAAAGTTGTTTGATCCTGCTATCCATGTGTGTTGGCATGTATGCGATCTGCTTGAACTTGTTCTATAGGTGTTTGAAGATCTTGCACTAGCTAGGCACACTAACTGAGTTGATTCTGAATTGATTCTAAACTATAGCATGTATCTCCAGCAATTCGCACCGATGGTATTCGCCAATATTATCCACTATCAATATCTACAATAGATATCTGCTAATTTCATTAGCCTTTACTATTTGTGCATGGTAACTACTGGCATGAGCCACTAGCAATATTCGTCTGAACCTTACCAAATCTATTGTCACCTGCACAGGTAGCTTTCTCCTCATGACCTCCTTTTGCAACTGCCTCCTTCCTCCATGGAAACTTGCTGCTAGCTTCTATGTCCACTACTCATTTCTTGTGCGTTCGTCTCGTTGGGTGCGGCACTAAGTAGGGAAAAACTACACATTTTTCCCTATCCTTCGTGGGTGTAACTTGAGGGTGAAAGTAGAAGCTATTCTCCTATGGTAGAGATGGTGAGTTTGGCCATTCCCATACTAGCATTTCATGTTCTTGTGTTCTTGCACTTTTATGTTCCTCAAGTTCTTTCATCATTTTATAATATGATATAATTCTACAAGGTTTTCCCACCATGGTCATGTTGGTACACTGCCCGGATGTCCTCCAGGCGTGCATCAATAGGCTGGCGGCTGGTGATCGAGAGAGATTCTAGGCTTGGGGAATCTCTACGAAGTTCATGAGCATTGCAGACGTGGAAGTTAGTCGACATTTCTTATGTGCAATCACTTGATTCTAGAAGCCTGTTTTCACGTGTTTCACTTTGGACACGTGGGACTGACTCCTGCCTTGGAGGAGGTTTAAAGGATCTACAGTCTGTCTAAGTTTCTAGGGCCCATTGTGTTTATGAGGCGTGATGGTTATGCCTCTATCCTAAACCAACTAACTGGCCATTCAACCAAAGAGTGAGGGCGTCGTGTTATCTACACAGACGAGCAGTCCCTCATGCTGAAACTGACATATTTTGATGAGGTATCTAAAATGCTCACTACTTTGGGTGATGAGCTGTGGCTATGTGACTTTGTTGTTCGCTTCTTGGGGGAGCTGGTCTTCAATCACGACCAGATGACTATGGCTATTGAAGTCATTGAGATTACTTTGGCGGTGGTGACTTGTCAGATTGATATTGCTCCAGTCATCCTGGCTGAGACGTACTAGGCCTTGGACTGGTCACTACACCGTTGCAGAGCTTTGGTGCAGGTAAAATATTTTCTGTAGTAGCCATTTTTGGTATTTCCTATTGAGTATTGATAACTGCTTTACCTTGCCATAGGTCTGGTTGGCTGCCCACCTAGGGGTGGAGGTTTTGTGTCCCCAATGCTCTACTTTCGAGGCCTATTGCCATAGTGGACATTCTTGCACTATCCCTACTATTCACGAGACATATGAGAAGCTAAAGAAGCTGATAGAGGATAGTGTGACCTGGCGCATCATCCCATCTATCACAGACCCATCCACGGTTTTCTTCAATGATAGCAACATGAGACTGATCATTCTGTCGAGGTTGACTGGGGGTGTGGAATACCACCTGATTTGTGTAATGCGATAGTTTGGCTATTGCTAGGATTCTTTTACTCAAAGTTTGATGTCGGATTGTTTTCAACTATATCCACTTAGCTCGTCGGCCATGATTGTAGAGATGTCCCAACTATTGCATTGTTGCATTCATTCTAACAAGATCGCTATCATGGAGGGTGATGGGTATGCTACAGAGTATGAGGCCAAGATCGAGGAGACATTGTCCATCTACAAGGTTGCACTTGGTCCTCCTCTATTCATTGAGGCTGATAGTTCCAAGAGGGCATGAGACAATGAGGACAATTGAGATACATCTGGTTTCTTCTCTTTCTACCTCTAGGGTGCTTGTTTAGGCTAATATGAACTCTGCTTATGTATAAGTGTGTGTTTGGAACTACTATTAAGCCATATGAATGCATTGTGTATTTCTGCTTAGACATTTGTGCTCTTGTGAAGGCCATGGCGTGATTTTTGCACATTCAAGCAGGTCTACTAAACTGTCTGTGTTTGCTGCTGATTCTGGGGATCGTGTTAGTAAACCGCGTTGCTAATTTCCACCTATTTAATCTGCTTTGCAATTCCACATTATATATTCTCTTGTAGTCATTGCTGCTTATATGTGGTACAACAATCCACCTTGAATGTCCACTAGAAATGGGCCCCTACTATATTGGACAGTTAGACATCTGGTTCAAGAACATTCCATCTGACTTTGAATTTATCACTGTTCTTATTATATTGTTATTGTGTTGTGCGACCTCTACATGATAAGCGCTTTTTGGATAGTAACCTGGCTGCACTGGTTTGCTGAGGTGTTGTACAGGATGAATTGATGACTATTGGCCATGTTTTGTCATTCCTCTGCCTATCCAGAAAGCAGCTGACATGTCCCTAGTTGGGATGAGGAAATCTTTAATCATAAGGCAATTGACATGCCCTTGGTTGAAGTACTGGCCTTGTGTATCTGTCCATAAGGTAGCTGTAACAACCCCTAAGTCGCTACCACTAAACGTAGTTACAATTTTCCATTTAATTATTTGTTTTATCTTTATTATTAACCAACAATTACACTAATAATGCAGCTAAGGCTATGTACTCTCAATAGTAAAATAAAACCATTAAACAACAGAAATAAAACTAAACTAACACTCACCTGGATCCCTGATGTGTGGTAGTGTGACTCCTCCTATATGCACTAGCAACCAATAGCTACTATCCTGCACCTGTCAAAACACACGCAAAATAAAGCACACATGAGGGACCACTCAACGGTCACCCATCACACACCTCACCTACAATTCGGCAACCTATACCCAGGGTAGCCAAGCACAGGCATCACACTCGGATGCTGGCAAACCAAGAGGGCAATCTACCAATGCCCAACACACTTGCACTGGCATCCCTCTCGGATACCGCAACACCAAACCAAGCAGTCTACCACTGCCTAGTAGGCTACAAGATTACAAAACCATGCCTTTAAAACCATTCTTTTCTTTTTGTTTTCAAAACCATGTACGTACACTTTTAAAACCGTTTTATGCATGCTCGAGAAGGCTACTCTTGCCATCTCAAGCCCAAACCACACTAAAGCACAACTACAGAGTCTCTGCTCTACACAAGATGGTCCCCACTGGACCCAAGCACAACACCAAGCCACAGAACTCTACTTCCAAACCACGGAGCCACCACTCCCAAAACACTACGCCTCAGTAGGCGCCAAAACCATGGCCTTCTCTAGGCCCAGAGCATGATTTCTAGAACCAGAAATCCACACAAACACAAGCACAAGCACAAACAATGTATTGAATTGTCTGGCGCAAAGCAGACAACACTGGACACAAGCAATCCATCGAGGAACAATCACAGTGTTTGCACTGCCACGACGTGTCACCCTGTGCAGGAGCCGCATCGTCCAACGATTCTCCCACTTGGAGAACCCTTACAAAGCCAACCCCTCCTAGGAAGGCAGTCCTGTTCGTTAGGACGCTACCAGTTACGAGGCGTGCGTCCTACCCTCACTGGCCACCACAGGGTACGCCTCTTCACGACGCCCTCCACACGGTGCTCAGGAAGGAGTCTCATACCTCCATATCCAACAACACCGAGCCTCAGTGCTCACAGCGACAACAGGAGTATCATACCTCCCCGTCATGCCACGAAACACCTCAACCTACAGACCTCAACTTCGGCCCCGCAATCGACAGTCAAAGAGTGTCATACCTCCATGACCCAATGAATACTTGCCTCAATTTGTTAGTCCCCAACGCAAACAGACAGCACCGGAAAACTTATTCCAAAACCATTTTCAAATTTGTACTTTTCGCTTCCCAAAACTCTCCTTTTGGAAAACCTTTTCAAAAACCATTAAATATCCTTTAAAACTCAAGAAACATTGTACCTAGTAGTGGCACAGAAACCAAAGGCCGAGAAACCACAAATAAGACACAACCTCGACAGCTCTCATATTAGGCCCAAGCAAAAACACCTTGGGAGTGTTTGGGTTCACGAGCACCACGCTCAACCTACGACTGCAACCCAAGAAAATACTAACAAAAATGTCCTCTGAGTGTCAAACCCACCCAAAAGACACCACAGAAAAGCAAACACAACCAGAACTACACGCTCTAGTACCAAATGTAAGACACCTACTGGCTCGTGTCTCTTGGAAGCATAGCTAGGTCGGCTCAAACACCTAGAATAGTGCCACTGAATACTCCATTCATTGCACCACACACAAAACCATACAAACCCTAGACCTAGGGATGTTTTATCATTATCCTTAATGTTTAATCTAAACCATCTAGGGAAAGAACCTATTATTTCTAAATCATTTCATCTTTTAATCTACCCTAGACCATTCTAATGATTATCCTAATTATTTACATTCCAGAATTACCTGCAAGGTATTGGCTCTAGCTAACAACACTTAATTACCCGAAATTCTGGGAGAAAGCCAACGAAAATGGGCCTAGCATACCCACACATGTGAGCCGTGCGACAGACCTACGGTCCAGGCATTCTGCCAGAAAGCAGAAAGACTCTAGGCCAGTTGATAGGAACCCCTGCCGAACCCACGCATGTGGTCCGTGTGCATGGCCTGTGCCCTAGGCAAATACCCAGAAACCAAAAAGCCCTAAACTAGAGAATCCAAAAATCTACCCAAAGTGGGAGCTAGGGGCGGGCTTGCTGTCACGCCCCACATTTTCCACAATAATTTAAAACAAATTAAATTACTTATCAAACTACCAAGAACCTATGTGTACGGCTAGGGGACTCTGATCTATATGCACTACGCTAAACCAATCGCATGTCTGCACCTACAAACCAAAACCACAAGGAAAACGTATGAGTGACCAAAGTCACCCAGTACTCACCCCACGAAAACCGCGGAAAACAAAACTATAATCTATTTTCCTTTTAAATTCCTTTCGCAAATCATTTTCTCAAAACCTCATAGATCCAGCCCACACCGGCCAAAACCACAAACCAGGGCTCTACTAGCCCAAAGCCACAAGCAAAGGCCCTAAATGGCCAAAACCACACACAGTGAGTGGGGAAGCGTGGGACTAGGTAACCTAACTCTGGCCACAAGCAGTCCACCGAAGAGCCACCAACGATGTCTGCACTGCCACGACGTGCCATCTTGTGCAGGAGCCACGTCGTCCCGCAATTCTCCCTCCTGGAGAACCCTCACAAAGCCAACCCCTCCTTGGGAAGGCCGTCCTGTCTCTCAGGACTACCAGCTACGGGGCACGTGTCCCACCCGCACTAGCCACCATAGCGTACGCCTCCTCACAGCGTCCTCCACACACGGTGCTTAGGAGGGAGTATCAAACCCCCACACTCGACAACACCCGAGCCTCAGTGCTCACAGCGATAGCAGGAGTGTCATACCTCCCCCTCATGACACAAGACACCTCTACCTGTCGACCACAACCCTAGCCTTGAGACGACCGTCAAGGAGTCTCATACCTCCAGGACCCGACGCCCCTCAGCCTCAGGTATCTCGGCCCCCCACCTCAACCAAGGAGTCGTGCTCAACCACCCGAAAATGTCGTCACATTCCCTGGTCCTAATGACACGGTCCCACACTGTCTCGGCCCGCACATAGAAAACCAGGAAAACATTTTCCAAAACAGGCCAACTATTCCTTGAAATCCATTTTCCAAACCATTTTCATATCCCTTGAAAATTCTTCCAAAACCTCGGCAAAATGGCGCATTAGGTGTCCCAGGAGTCCACCATTGATGGCCCACAATCCCATCTCATAGGGACAAAACACAGCAATCCCGAAAGCCCTCGGAAAACACATTTGCAAATTCATTTGGGCCCAGAATCGGCATGCCGAAAATAGGTTCGGTATGTCGAAAACCTCTAGTTCGGTAGGCCGATCTGGATCGATCGACCGAATCAGGTCAACAGTCAACACTTAGGCCAAATTCGGTATACCGTCCAAAAACGGATGACTGAATCTCCAACACTCGAGGGTCTAAACTGACAAAAAAATGGTATGCCGAGCGGAATCGGTATACCGAAATCCCTTGATTCGGTATGCCATTTCCATTCGGTATGTCGAATTCTGCGAAACCAGAAAACGACCCAAACCCTATTGTCCGAAATCGCCCCAATTGGGACCTCTGATCGAACCCGCTAAACAAACACCAAAAATCTTGCATAAAACATATGGTGTAGACCCTCGAGTCTACTCCAAAACCTAACAAACAAAACTAAAATCCATTCACCATGCATTAAGATAAAAAATCACAAAGGCAGAAGGGTCAAAATGACCCAAATCGCACCAACCATCATAAATGCCAATAAATTTTGCCATAAATTCTCAATAATTCACCATAAATGCTAGGCAAGTAAATCTACCTAGATTCCATACAATCCTAACATTTTATACCAATTTCATGCTCTCTATTACATAAGGTGGAGATGCGTACCTGAAAAAAGCCTCCGACGATTCTCGACCGACTCTAGTGAACTCCGGCGACCACGGCCTCGCCACGACCACGGAAGCACGCCACGCAAGCTCCGCGCACAACTCCAGCAACCACAGCCCTCCACTTCACTCCCTTACCTCTCTCTCTCTCTCTAGGCGCAGGAGAAGGGGAAATAGGGGAGACGAGTGGAAAGGAGGATGGGAAAGGAGAAGGAAGGAGAAGGAAGAGTGGGGAGGAAGAGAAAGAAGGTGGGGATGGAGGAGGGATGCGCCGCCGAGGAGGAAGGGAAAGGATGAAGAAGGAAGGAGAAAATAACGATGGCGATGAAGGAGAGCGGTGCAGCTTATAAAGCCTACGCCCGTAGTAGCTGAGAATGTGCCCACCTGCGTGTTTCAACCACCGGCACACCGCACGAGCAACCAACCACTCCGCCCAACCACCGACCACAACCAACAGCCCACAAATGCGGGCCCACAGGGACCCCACACTTGGGCCCCACACGGACTCACACCCAGGCCCCACACGACAGTACCACAAATCACAGTGCCAAACCACGCACAAAGACACGTAAACAGAAGTTAGCCTACGAGGCCCAAGCCCAAAAGCACAGAACTGCACAACGGACCTCAGAACAGTAACACCTGTCCAGGAATAAAATTCATAAAATGTAAATAATTACAAAAATGAATTTTACGGGTGTTACACTTGCAAAACAACCACCAAACATTCCACCCAAAATATATGTTGTAGACCCTTAAGTCTATTCCAAAACTAGAATCCAACAAGCATATCTCCCAGAATAAAATTGCGAAGTCGGGGAACACAGAAAATCCAAAATCACACAACAATGCATTCATCGCCATAAAAGGCACAATAAATCCTCAAAAAATTCCCAAACACATTCCAAGCATCCCCACACATGCAATTGATACTATCATGCCCCTAGACATCAAATTGGAAATTAAAAGAAAGCCTAAGGGTTGCGTACCTCCACCGAAGGCACGGTGGCAATGAACGGCGAACGGTGGCACGCCTCCCTTCTCTCTGGCCACAAGAAGCTCCTCCCCTCCTCCTCCTCGCGACGGAGGCACAGCGGCAACGGGCTCAACGACGGTGGCACAACGGCTCCAAGCTCTCTCTCTCTCTCTCTCTCTCTCTCTCTCTCTCATTTCTCTCATCCCCATCTCTCTGATCTCCCTCCCTTATCTCCCTCTCTCATATCCCCCCCCCCCCCCCCCCC
>JAMKQA010069938.1:0-15018 GCA_024699735.1 Posidonia australis | reverse complement strand
TCCCAGATTGCAACCAGATGCACAGAAAACCACCCACAACCACACACAACCAAGAAACAACAGGTTATCCATTAATAAACCATTAAGCACAAAATCATTAATAATACATGGTTTATTAAATACAAATGGATAACCGGGCCCAGATGTTACAATCCGGGAATCTCGCCGACATCCACTAGTTATGCGTAGCTCTGGACGGAGGGGACGGAACGAGCAGCCCTCCCCCGCTAGGCTCACGAGATCCGCAGATCGATCACGAGCGTGGAGAAGATGGGTAAAAGGCACGGCACAGCACCGCGGGCTCTTGACCGAGTCAAAGCCCAAGCCCAAGCGGGTCCACCATAAGCACGAGTCCCAAAGCAGAATCGACCCACTGGCCAAAGAAAACACACCACAGGGGAGAAACCAAGGCACAAAACACAGAGGGAGTCCACAGCCAACAAACACAAATTGGATTTACTATTAGTAAACCATACAAAAATAATTACAAGAAATTCATGGTTTATATTAAATGGAAAAACCCAGACACAGATGTTACAATAGAACATTTAAAAAACAAAAGTTCCTACTCTATCACGAGGTATTAAACATAATTTAGATCCATACTCTGTCCATGTATGAATTATCCTAAGATGATGATAAAAGAAAAATAGGTTGTTAGTGAAGCTAATGACATGATCTGGGATTAAAATATGCTTTGTCCTTTTGGGATCTAACATCTATACATAATGGATAAGATTAATACTTGGAATAATACTTAGGATATAAGACTTTATGTAGTAGCATAATGTTACACCAAATAAAAATCAAGCCAAGAATGTTATTATTTCATTCCATTAAGAAAAACTCAGTCAAATAGCATACTTGTATTAAATTCTGAGCCTCAATTCCTTATTAGTATGAAGCTAATGACATGATAGAAGTAATCAGGTATGCCAAAGTAATCCTACCTTGAATCCTACCTTGAAAACATTTATTTGATAGTTTTATTAACAAACATCAGTTTCATTCATTATCAAACTTCTGTAAAAAAAAGAAAGAAAATAAAGAACAATCATAACATACCTCCTTACATTATACTTAGGAAATAAGACTTTATGTAGTGATCAAAACAACAGTGACATAATATTGAGTATGAATCTAATAGCATATACATATTAGTATGAATCTAAATATACCTCTCAACCACACGAATCTTTAGTTGAATGGATTGTTTGAGTCATTCTTGGTAGAATTTTGCTTGAACATCCAAACACATTTTGTCCCTCTACGAAGACAACCTTTACAACGGTGCTTGCATTTGTCCAAGCTCTTTATGAAGCTCTTATCCTTTTAAATGAGGTGTAGTAAAATACGGTGGTATTGTAGAAAATGGTGGTGTTATACAAGTTTGTGGTACTACACTTGATGAGGTTGTTGTATTTAATGAGTCTTTCTTCCAAATTCTCATCATTGGTTAAATGGAGTCTCCTTCCTTCTATTTACAAGTCCTAAAATTGTGACCATAGTGATTGTATTTTGAGCATATCATCACTGACTTCAAACTTCTCACATTGTTTGAATGTTGTTTCTTATCATTCGACTTGTCTTTTTTCTTCTTTGGCCTTCCGGTTTGTGTCTTGACAAAAAGTGGTAGTACTTTGTTAAACTCGGTGCTAGACTACTAACTCATATCAACTCATATCAGGCACAAGAAGTACCAAGTGCTCATACTCTGTTTTGTTTACATTGGTGTGGTAATATGGACTGACATAATTCTCAATATTGTACTTCATATAGAGTATTACTGCAATTGTAAGCAAATAACATGTAAACAATAAGAAACCTTATTGTATATACCAATACCAAAAAATATAAACCTAATAGTACAAAAATGTAAACCCAATGTATTAACTTACATGTCTACATAGGATGCCTGTGAGATCCCACTTTCTACATCCATAAGTTCGTTGATGTAAATCAATTTCATATGATTTACATGCACAATCAATTTCAAACTTAAGGTCCCTGACATAGTAGATGTCATACTTTCTTGAATCAAATATAGTTTTCTCTAACCCTTCAACTATACTAGGACATAATAATTAATGAACCTATAGCAACAGTTCCCTTTTCTTGATTTTTCCTCATCGATATTCTCTTTGAAATGTTTAAATAAACTAATTATTGGCTTCTTTCAAACTTCTTTTATGACATTATTCCAACTCTCACTATTGTTATTTTCAACATGATCACACTTAGATTTGGTATTAAATGTATATCTAGTCCAATGACAGTGCAGAATACTATTAACGAATTGAAACACATATTCATCATTTGGCTTGATGTTTTTTAAGCAACACATTCTCTCCGTAGAGGTAGTCTCATTATAAGCTTTAGTTGCAATCCAAAATCTATCTTTATATATTTTTCATTTGAATTTTTCTTTGAAATTCGCATGCAAATAACGTAAGTAATATTTATGATTAGCATCAATAATCGAAATATTAATTGCTTGAAGCAAGTCTTGAAAGACAACATTAAATGTGTCTGATATGGACTGAATGAAGCTATAAACCAATTGAGCACTCAAATTAAGAATGAAGCTATAAATCAAAAATGGATTGAAATATGTTACCTTTTATCTATCTGACATGAATGTCCATACTACTTCTGATGTACCCAATGGCTCTACAATATTAATTAGAAACCATGTACAACTATGCTTATTCTCAACTTCCACAACGACAAGATAAACAACAAACTATTGGGTTGTTGATATCCACGACAATGGCACTCAAAAGAATACATTTGCATGAGCCATATAAATGGCAACCATCAAGATCCAAAGAGGACCTACAATGTGACATTCCTTTCCTCGTAACATGGAAATAAACAAACATTCTTTGGAATAAAGGTGGACTATTAGGTAATGTCTTCTTTACCTTCAACTTTGCAACAAAACCTGAATTCTTACATTTTAAAATATTGCAATAGTCTTACAATCTCTGTATTGTTCTTTGTAGTTTCTAGAAAGTAGGTCCATTGTTTCTTGCTTCATCCTATAGATTTTTGACTTATCCTTATCCATACAAAGTTTTCTACGTATAGTAGTTTTTACTGCTTTTACTTTTCAATCGCGGCCATCCCTTATCCTCTTAAAATAATATTTTTGCTAACTAAAAGGAGATAATTAGTTTATTATCTACAGTTCTAAATGCATTTTATGTATTAGTTGCATTGTCATTTATTTGGAATGTACGCTCACTTGACATTCAAGATGCATGGGCTCTGTACTCACAATCCAATTCCTTAAATCTGATAGTAACCCTCTTAGATGTGGTTTTTACAATGATAAAATTATATCATTGTAGGATATTTACATGTCTTACAACATCACTAAAGACCTGAGGACATACAAATGTCATCTCAACTTCTAATTTGGAATTTTGAATATTATAAACTGGAAAGTCGTTAGAAGAATCTTCCTCCACTTGCTTACCGTTTTGGCTTTTTTCTTCCTCTACATCTTCAAACAAAGGCCCATCGTTTCCATACATACGATTTAGTGAAGTAACCTCTTCAACATGATCTAGTGAAGTAATCCTCTTAATCAATGTTATGTAAATATAGATGATTGGATCTTCTTTGCATTTCTCAAACAAGATAAGTATTTCCTGATCACCTTCACCCAATAAAATAAGGACATTTTGTAGGGTCTTGTTAGATAACTTATAATTTATGGTACCTATTGGATCTATCTTCATATCTGTTAGTAGTCCTTGCATTTCAAAATATGACATATGATCAGGGCTTGTACAACATGCACACTCAGCTACTACTGATCTATTCTTATAGATTTTTTCAAAGTCATCTTCTACAAAACGCCTTCAATGTGAATTTGAAATTCATATGGCACAGAATCCATTTGGATACTATTTAAATCAGAAATAAAAATCAAGTTAGAGAGAGTCACTGTCAAAGGTGTACATCGAACTGGAAGCTCGGAGTTGGGCATAATCGTTGTTGAGACATTGTTGTACACTCGCCATTTGACATGATCGTTGTTGAGAGATCCCTAGACACTTGTCGCTGGACACCAGTGAAGATTACTGTTAAAAGATCACCATTTGTTGCGCTTCGAATACTCCCTTCTCATCGCAAGTAGAAAGCAAGGAATGAAGAACTAAGATTATGATTTATTTAGAGAAGGTATAACAAGAAAAAAAAAGTGAAAATATTTAACACCATCAATATTTAAATTTACTATTGAAATAAAATAAAAATTAAGAATACCGTAATTTTAAAATTAAAGATATCAAAATAAAAACATGATGTAATTTAAAATACCAATAATTCTCTAAGAAAAGATATCCATCGCAAGTATGTAGACGAAGGAAGATACAGGACGGCCTTGCATGATACACCTCTTTGTGGAAAAAGCACCCACCACTAAAGACCATTGAAAATGTGGGGCTGATGGGACAGTCCATGGTTAAATCCAAACTCTTGCCACGAATACCCAATCTTTTTAGGACCTGCGCAATAAATGACCAATCCACTGGGTGAAACACCTTTGGCATGTATAAGCTTTAAGAGCAAAGGAAGTTCTCCCCGGCTTGAGTATGATGTTAATGTGAACTCTCAAAAGTAGTTCTAAACACTCTTTACGTTAACTTCAACATAAATCTAGCTGAGCCAATCTAAGCCCTTGTGATTCTAAAAGAGATTACACTCCATGTATACATTATTGATTCCTCAAAGATTTACGAAATTCCTTCAAGGCAGTCAAATCTGTAGATAATTGATGTTGAATTCAGTTGTGCAAGAAACGAAGCCAAAAAGAAAGAAAGAAGTGAACTGTACATCTTCAACCAAATTATCCGTTCCTTTTATCACCTCGACGTCTAATGGAATATATATAGAGATGGTAATGGTATCCCACCATTTTATATTGCACTAAATATTAATTAGGAAGCTATAATGGTCATTCCAGGTGATGGGACTAAGTGGAAGCCATCTCATATGGTCTGTGTGGCCAGGGGTGGGGTTGGACACTTGGAGAAAGGCACTCGTCAACATTACCAATTTACCATACAGTTAGGAAGAGTCCTACCAAAGGAAACATGAAGGGGTAGTAATGTAAATCAGATAGTTCTTGGACAAACTGCCGTAAAACCAGTGCGTGCGTTGTTTCCGCTCTTGCCTGCGCTTCCTCTGTGTGACGTGACCGTACGTCTTCTACTCCTCTCACCGAGAGAGACAGACGGAGGGAGGGGGAGACGTGACACGAGCTTCATTTGTGATGTGGGTTCACAGTTTCCCGCCACTTTCTCTTCTGCTACTTCCTACTCTTTTCTGATGTAGGTATCGAGAACAGTACACTTTTGGTCTCCATCCCGCTTCCTGAAGCTACTGCTGCTGGTTCTGAAATGGGTATTCGAGATGAACTCAATTTTATTCGTTCTAGTGGTTGTTTTTATGGATCTGCAGAGGTTGTTTTGATGGTGTAATTTCTTTTCTTTGCGTTTTTCTTACTTGTGTTTGTTTGTTTGTTTGTTTGTTTTACTAGAGAAAGAGTGGAAGGATGTGAGGACAGGGTTGCCTCCGGATTTAATCGATTTGATCTTCTCGTGGTCGTTGGAAGACATTTTTAACGAGAATCTCTACAGAGACGAGGTCAGCTCCGTTATTCCTTTTATGTTTTGGTTCATCATTGGTAGGAGAAAGTTGGTGATTTGTGTTTTTTTCTTTTCGTGGAATGGCGGTGAGAAGTTGCTGCTGCAGGAACAGATTATTTTGTTATTATGTTTTTTTAATCTTACGCCTTGGATTATGCAGCCATATGACATATGGCTGGTTAGTCTGCTAGCTGATTTTGAGTGGATATTTCTTGTAACCATTTTTGCTTCTCCGATACAGATGTTTTTCGTTAATTTTTGCCATGATTAATGTACCATCGGCTTTTGGAGCATTGGTCATTTTATTTAAGTCGTGCTAGGCTTACCAGAATGTAGTGAGAACTTTGATCTTAGAAAAAATTTGGAGGCTTTTCCAATGTTCGCCTAAAGAGAGAAGTGTTGAAGCTGAAGATTTTTTTTCACCCGTGGTTGTTATTTCATTATTTGAAACTTGACTAAAGCTTGCTTCTGGATATGTTTCCAATTTTAATCTGAAAACTGAAACACTCTTGTCGGTCTGAAGCTTTATAAACACAAATAGTGATCATGTATCTCCATAGTCAAATGTTTTATGTTCTTCTTCTTTTCTTTTTTTTGAATTGCCATACTGATCATTTTCTAACGTGTATACAGGTTGATGAGATCCCAGAAGTCTTTAAGTCAGCAAGTCATTACCTAGCGTCCTTTGTTTTTCCTCTAATGGAGGAAGTTCGTACTGAACTCTTCTCGAGCTTTGAGGTCATTTCTGATGCACCTTTTTCTGAAATTGAATCTATAAAACGAAAGTGTCCTGTAGAGAGGATATATGAGGTTAAGGTCCAGTCCTGGCAAAATGGAAGTGACTGTGGCAGCAATGATAGCTATAAGCCTGTCACGGGTGATGTTTTTGTCTTAACAGACATCAAACCCGAAAGTGTATCTGATTTGAGTCGGTATGGAAGGAGCTATGTTATGGCTTCAATTGTTAACGTAAGCGACTATGGTGAATCACTGACTGATTTCATAGTTAAAGCCGCCAAGACCGTGGAATTAGGTGATGGAATGGAAAAGTCACTTTTTGCTGTCTTTCTGTTGAACTTGACTACATCAAATCGAATATGGAAAGCACTTGGTATAGGCATTCCACAGATTGGAAATACAAATGTCATCAAGGAGGTTTTGTGCTACAATCCTTTGGTATGGCACTTTTACTTTCTTAATTATGCATTTTTGGAAATTTATGTTGTTTAAGTCATTATACTTTTAGATTGAAGTACACCTTTGTTATTAAACTTGAGAGGACGATTTTCTACCTTCTCAAGTCCCAGTTGTTGTCTAAATCACCATTCAATATTCATTGACAAGCATTTCAAAAAGCTTTTTAAGTATCGTCGAGGTTCATCATTCAGAGATAAATAATTTGCAAATACTTTATCCTCCCTTTTTCTGTAACCTGAATCCCTTTAAATTATTTGCTGGTGTGTTATAGTGGTTGGATTAGGTGCAGTGGAACCCAGTCACGCATTCGTGAATACTCAGGAATATACTCGACACCTTTTTTTTTAATTATCTCCTTAATTTATTAATTTTTTGTTTGAGTATGTGTGATGAATTTGTTTAAAATGTTATTTAAAAGTCATCCTCTAACGTTTATTAAAATATTGCAGGTTGGGCAAATGTGCAATCTCTGCAATCCTCACCATGTTAATAGTTTTTCTTCATCATGTTTACCAGGACTGAATGATTCACAGATTCATGCAGTATTGGGCTCTATTTCAGAAATGAAATGTGATCATCGGTGTTCCGTGAAGCTTATTTGGGGTCCACCAGGGACTGGGAAAACAAGAACCATCACTGAACTACTCTGGATTCTCTTGACGATGAAACATGAAGCTCTTGTTTGCGGTCCAACAAATATTTCAGTCTTAGAGGCATCATCTCGCCTCTTGAAGCTTGCAAAGAACAATAGAGAGCCAAGATCTGTAAATGGGGCTTTGTACTATTCTCTTGGAGATATCATATTATATGGAAACAATAGACGACTCAAGCTATCCCCTGACAATGATCTTTATGACATATATTTGGACAATCGTGTTGATAGGCTTGTGGAGTGCTTTGCTCCACTTACTGGGTGGAGACATCGTGTTTCGGTGCTTATAGATTTTCTTCAGAACTGTTTTTCTCAGTATCACATGCACTTAGAAAATGAGAAATATGAGGAGAGCAAAGAAGATGGAACAAATTCAAAAACCCAAGAAAATCAAGATGCACAAGAAGGATCCATTACGTTTCTTCAGTTTTTAAGAGAAAGATTCCAGTCTCAGGCATTACTCCTTGGGGAATGTGTAAGTTATTTGTGCACTCATCTGCCTACCAAAATGCTTTCAGGAAGCACATTTGACAACATGATTGCTTTGGTTAGTTTGCTTGACTATTTTGGGAAGTTGCTATCTCAGACTGTTATCGATGACAAAGATCTGGAGGAAGCTTTGAGACATCCCATTGATGTCGGTGGTGATCATAATTACTTTGTAGATAAGCTTGAAAGTGAGCGAACTATAAGCCAGGCATCGATTCTTTTATGCGAGACTCAAAAAAAGTGCATTGAGAAGCTCAAATTACTTGAAAATTCCGTAAACATTCCTCGAATTTGTGACAAAGTATGGATTAGGGACATTTGCTTACAATCTGCATTGCTCATCTTTTGTACTGCTGCTACATCTTTCAAGTTGCTTGGTTCAAAGGCGTTTGATTTGTTAGTAATTGACGAGGCATCTCAATTGAAGGAATGTGAATCAGTTATTCCTCTACAATTTGCTGGTATTCAACATGCCATACTCATTGGTGATGAGTGCCAATTACCTGCAACAGTAAAAAGCAAGGTAGAAAGCCATATGACTTTGTCCAATTTTATTTTACACATGCCATTAATTTTCCCCTAAATTTTGATTCCTCTATTTTTAGTTTTCCGAAGAAGCTGGTTTTGGAAGAAGTTTATTTGAACGACTAAGCTCATTAGGATATCCAAAGCACCTTCTTAAAGTGCAGTATAGAATGCATCCTTCTATAAGCCTTTTCCCAAACAAGAAATTCTACTCTGGACAAATTCTGGATGATACAAGTGTCACATCAAAGGATTATGAAGTACAGTATTTGCCTGGGAGAATATATGGACCTTATGTGTTTATAAATGTTTCCAATGGGAGAGAGGAACTAGATGAAACTGGGCATAGTAAAAGGAATCCTGTGGAAGTAGCTGTTGTGCACCAAATTGTGCAGAATCTTTTCAAAGGTTTGCTCCTGTTTTTACTAGAAATTTTAACTTTGCTATCAATTTGAACATTTCTTTTGATTAATGTTCATGTAGTTATTGCTTTAAGCCTAGTGCTTATGAACGGTCACTATTCTCTGATTTTCCAAGCACATTTAGTCACGTTTATTCTCATTTTAATCTTCTATTAATTCTCATTTATTTTTAATATATTCTAAAGTTTTTTTATTGTGGTTTTATGACAGCATTTTCTTTTTCATCCAGTATCAGGATCTGTAGCCTATTCGATATACGATGATCCCACAATTTTGTTTAATATATAATTTGATACATAATTTACAATTACAAGCTCAACAATCTGCTTGCAGTTGTTTTATTATAATCAGTTTTAACAGTCATGCTGCTTGATAGTAGGTTGTGCAGTTGTCTATAGTTTCTTGTATTTCTCCATGTTTGTCTCAGTTTTTGTGTCGTACAGCACCTTAAAGTATGTTGTGTTTTTTTGTCCCCTATATAAGTGATTCTTGTGAATGGCTGCTCTGCAAAAATTAACAGTTATTTTGCCCAAATCATACCTTTTCTGCAAAATATCATAGAATTACATTGATAAAAGATCACAAAACTTGTCAGAGTGGCTGTCTTTTGGTCTGATTGTTTAACAATGTCCTGAATATACCCCTTCAACAATTTGCAAATTTGTGATTGAGAAACTTTATACAAGAGCAGAGCTTGTCATGCATCTTTGAGGGTGGGCTAAGTGGCTAATCTACTTACAATTAGCATAAAGGATGGATAGTAATATGAACATGAAAAATATCTTGAGAAAAACTGAAGTTAGCTTCTAAATGATGCTGCTCTAATTGTCAACTCGTTATCCATAACTGGCTTTCTCCACTGCGTGATGTTGTTTCTGGGCATTCGTTCCTTTGAATGGCTTCAGGCTGTGGTATGTTGGTATTTGTCTCTCCATTGTCCTTAGACATTTTACCACTGTTTCCCATCTGCAGCTAGAAGTGCAAGGCCAGGAAAACTCAGCATTGGTGTTGTTTCGCCTTATGCTGCCCAAGTTGCTTTACTTCAAGAAAAACTTGGAAAGTATAATAGCACACATGGTAATTTCATGGTCAAAGTGCGATCAGTTGACGGCTTTCAAGGTGGTGAAGAAGATGTGATAATTATTTCCACTGTGAGGTCTAACTTCAATGGCTCAATTGGATTCTTGTCAAGTCACCAGAGAGCAAATGTTGCTCTTACAAGAGCGAGGTGCATTTTTTTTGCAAAGGATAGGTTATTCCCTCATTATTTTCCTATTCTTGAGTTGTTGCCTATCATATGCATTTATTTCACTTCTTACCGACATATATTTCAAAAGGTTTGTTGCTTATGTTTTTATTGAGATATTAATGCAGTGTATAAGCACATTAGTGATGAATATAGTCTATGTGACTGTGCTGTCATAGAAGCATGGAAAATTGATCACCTACATTCAAGACGAGCTTGCATGATGTGGCCATTTTGAAAGTTCTGGTCTGGCACCATTCAAATATAAGTGGCCTTGAGTCAAAATGTAGTCACTAATTCTTGAGATCATTTAGAACTATCTGCATTATACAAATAATAAAACAACATGATAGTAACAAAAATGACTGAAGTCCATGGACAATCACTTCACCACTAGTCCCTTTTTTCATTGAAAATTTGAAATGGCACGATGAGTTCATGATCGTGAGTTGCATGTGCCCTGTTGCAAAATGCAGTGGGACACAACACATGCTTCTCATGGTTGCACTGGACGATCTTGATTCTCTTGTGCCATAAACAACCACTTTTTCATGGCTGGTTACCACCAGCGATTGTGTAGCATAATTGCCACAACCAATATTTTGGCATGTTCTGTGGTTATTTAGTTATTTTTTGGGTACTACTCTGCCTTTCTCCCTTTCAGGCATTGCCTCTGGATTGTTGGGAACGGTTCAACTTTAATAAGAAGTGGATCTATCTGGGAAGCATTAGTTCGTGATGCGGAAGATCGTTGCTGTTTTTTCAATGCTGATGAGGACAGATATTTGTCAGAAGCGATAATAAATGTCAAAAAGGAGCTGGACCAAATTCACGATTTGCTAAATCAGGACTCTGCTCTTTTCAGAAATGCTAGATGGAAGGTTATTCAATTTCATATCAAGTGTAGTTTTGTTTCCATTTGGATCCCTTGTATTGGTAGATCAATTGAACTTCGTATCAATATTTTTTGTGTGAATTCTAAAACTATCAAAACAAAAATATTATGATTCCTAAAATTTGGAATGAAAATCAAGTAACACCATTAGGTAACAAAAATAAAGTTAATGAATATAGTAGTTTATAGTAATTGGTAGAAATAATATGAGTATATCTGGTAACAAATTAGTAGGTAGAAACCTAAAGCAGCACTTGCAACACATGGTAACAACATGGTACTTTCCAAGGTTATCTTCTTTTCGAGGTAGTTTATCATGTTCTTCCATGTCTCGCATATTTGACTTACATCATACATTTGAACAGGTTTGCAACCATTATTCATCCATAAAACAGACTAGTATCAAATATACATATATATTTAGAAAGAAATGAAATCTAGATGATTTCTTGATTTGCAAGGTTCCTTGATTTTACTGTTTGATATGTATATAGTTTATTCCATCTAAACTTTTGGAACATCTGGTGTACAATGCAGCTCTATACATGCATGTTATATTTTCCAGTGGTTGTAGCTATGTTTCTGTTGCGTAAATGCATTTGTTTTTTTGCTTGACTTCACATAAATTGATCTACCTTGACCTTTCCATTTCACCTGTCCTCAGGTTCTGTTTAGTGACAATTTCAAGTGGTCATTTACAAAAATAAAATCAGCTCAGACCAAGAAGCTGGTTCTGAATTTACTGTTGAAGCTTGCTGGTGGATGGCGACCAAGGAATTGTAGTGTTGTTATACCAAGTGACGGTTCTCTGCAGCTTGTAAGGCAATACAAAGTGGGGGATCTTTATGTTATTAGCACTGTTGATGTTGTAAAGTATACAGAATACATGCAGGTTTTAAAGATCTGGGATCTTTTACCTTTGTTTGAGGTTGCAACATTAGTTAAGCGTTTGGAGAGCATTTTTGCAATGTATTCTGATGATTACGTTATGCACTGCAAGATGAAACGTTTGGAAGGGTATGTATTGTTCTTCACATTTGATGTCCTTAGTAACGTATGACTCACACGTTCCAGCTTTTCTTGATTAATAGATGTTTTTGTAGAGAATAGGTAATGTTTAAATGTTTGTTTTTCGTCTGAACAATTTTTTGTTATATGTTGAGTTGCAAGTTTTTTTTTTTGATATCTATAATTTTACTTTCGCATGCTACATAATGTTTTAGGAGGCTGGAAGTTCCAATGAGCTGGGGAAGAAATGTTGATATTATTCAGTATAAAAGCATCAGCAAAGTTGTTCATTCTGATGATTTAGAAGACGGGGCATTAGATGGTAGAAATTACGTAGAGAACTCAAAGGTCTCTGAGAGTCTGCTATTGATGAAATTCTACTGTTTATCTTCTGGTATTGTAGGACATTTGCTCTCTGGAAGGGATGGAAGAGAGCTTGAGCTTCCTTTTGAAGTAACTAATAAAGAACATGAGATAATTATTTTTCCTAAGAGTGCTTTTATTCTTGGAAGATCAGGAACTGGAAAGACAACTATTTTAACCATGAAGCTGACTCAGAGAGAACAACAACACTCACTCTCTCATGAGGGTTCATACAATCCAAAGGCTTGCTCACCATTGGGTGAATACAAGAAACATAAAGTTGAGGATAACTCTAGTGCTAGCAATGAGAGTATGCTGCGCCAATTGTTTGTGACGGTAAGCTCAAAACTGTGTTCTGCTATTAAGAACCACATCTCCCGCCTAAAGAGGTCAGTAAGCTACAATTTTCCTTTTAAAGTTTCTCAATCGTTACTCTCAGTTGAATTTTATACTATCCAATTGTCTTATGTTATTTGTCATAGTATTGGCCAACTGTTTTAATTCCAACATGATTAGAGTATTTTACATTGGAAGTATATAGTTGCCCTGTCTTTGATTAGTTATTGTTTTTGTATGATCAAATTGTACGTTGTGCTCATGTATTTTGTTCTGCTATCCAGCTTTACCTGTGGTGGAGATTATTTGGCACATGACAGCTCTTTTGATATGCTTGAAATTGATGATACTATGAGTGAATTTGCTGATATACCAGATAGTTTCTCGAAGATCCAAGCTAAACACTATCCTCTCATTGTTACCTTTCAGAAGTTTTTAGTAATGCTTGACGGAAGTATGGAAAATTCCTTTTTCGGTAAGTTTCGTGATTTAACGGGGACTCATTTTGGTGAAAGAGGATTGTGGAGGTCTCCTGCTTTCCATGTCTTTATTAGGCAAAGGGAAGTCAACTATGACCGTTTTGCTTCTGTTTACTGGCCACATTTCAATAATCAACTTACCAAGAAAGTGGATTCTTTAACTGTCTACAAAGAGATAATTTCTCACATAAAAGGTAGTAGTGCTGCTAGTGAGACATGTGATAATGTGCTTAGCAAAGGTGACTATATTAGAATGTCTGAGAGTCGGACATCGACCTTAAGCAGTGAAGTAAGAGGATTGGTCTATGAAATTTTTGTGGACTACGAGAAGAAAAAACTGATCAATGGTGACTTTGACTTATCTGATTTTGTTATTGACCTTCATCAAAGACTGAGAGCAAGTGGTGGATATGTTGGGGCAAAAATGGACTTTATTTATGTCGATGAGGTTCAGGATCTTACCATGAGACAAGTTGCTCTATTTAAATACGTCTGCAGAAATTTCAGTGAAGGTTTTGTGTTTGCTGGTGACACTGCTCAAACCATTGCCCGTGGAATTGATTTCCGTTTTCAGGACATACGGTCTTTGTTTTACACCCAATTTCTTTCTGAATCAAAAAAAGGTGATACAAATAAGGGAAAAGGTACGGATTCTATATCGGACATTTTCTATTTGAACCAGAACTTCCGCACCCATGCTGGGGTTTTGAAATTGTCACAGAGTGTAGTGGATCTCCTTTATGGTTTTTTCCCTTTGTCTGTTGACCGTCTATCACCAGAAAGCAGCCTGATATATGGAGAGGCACCAATACTGCTAAAGTCTAATGATGAAAATGCAATTGTTACAATTTTTGGGAATTGTGGAAGCAAGGGTGGTGGTAGCTCTTCTAATGGTTTTGGTGCGGAGCAGGTTATTTTGGTTCGGGATGATTCTTCTAGACAGGAAGTATCTGTTCATGTTGGAAAACAGGCACTTGTTTTGACCATACTAGAGTGCAAGGGCCTTGAGTTTCAGGTATTTGGCTATTCAGTAATATCCCTTGAACTTTAGAATTTATATCCATCAATCAGTGACCTCTCATTTTACCTTTTTCTTTCTCAGGATGTTCTATTATACAATTTTTTTGAATCATCTCCAATGAAAAATCAGTGGCGAGTTATATATAGTTATATGAATTCACATAATTTACTAGACCTGCCCACTTCAAGGTCATTTCCATGCTTTGAGAGAACTAGACACAGTGTGCTGTGCTCTGAGCTGAAGCAGCTGTATGTTGCAATAACTAGAACAAGACAGAGGTTGTGGATTTGTGAAACCAGCGAGGAACATGCAAAACCAATGTTTGATTATTGGAAAAAGCTCTGCCTTGTTCAGACTAGGCAACTTGATGGATCTCTTGCTGAGGCAATGCGAGTTGCTAGTAGTACTGACGAGTGGCGGGACCGTGGGACAAAGGTGCACCTTGCCTTTCATTTGGTTGTTTTATTTATTCTATGTTCTATGTTTAGTTCTATTTCATTCCTTACATCTATGCGTTGCTTGTACTGGTCTATACATGCTCCTTCGAAGTGTTACGTGGAAATTTCTCATTGCAGCTCTTTCGAGAGGGAAATTATGAAATGGCAACATTGTGCTTTGAACGAGCCAGAGATGTTTATAGGGAGAAATGGGCAAAGGCTGCTGGTCTGCGAGCTTCTGGAAGTCGTATACTTCAGTCAAATATTGAGATGGGTCGGAGTGTCCTC
>JAMKQA010069937.1:0-15687 GCA_024699735.1 Posidonia australis | reverse complement strand
GATCATAACCAGATGCACAGAAAACCACACACAACCAAGAAACAACAGATTATCCATTAATAAACCATTAAACACAATATTACAATAATACATGGTTCATTAAATAGAAATGGATAATCAGGCCCTGATGTTACAGCATGTGTCCCACCAGCATTGGCCACCACAGGGTACGCTTCATCACGGCGTTCTCCACACATGGTGCTCATGAGGGAGTGTCATACCTCCACACCCGATGACACCTGAGCCTCAGTGCTCACAGCGACAACAAGACTATCATACCTCCAAGATCTGATGTCCCTTAGCCTCAGGTATCTTGATCCCCGACCCTAACTAGGGAGTCGCACCTGACCACTTGAGAATGTCGTCACATCCCATGGTACCAACGACACAGTCACACACTGTCTCGACCCACACATAGAAAACTAGGAAAACATTTTCCAAAATAGGCCGACTATTTCCTTGAGAACCATTTTCCGAAAGCCCTTTTCATATCTTTGAAAATTCTTCCAAAACCTCGACAAAACAACGCATCAGGAGTCCTAGGGACTACCACCGACGGCCCACAATCACTCTCAATGGGACAAAACACAGCAATCCAGAAAACCTTCGGAAAATATATTTTATAAACATATTTGGGCGCAGATTCGGCATCTCAAAAAATAGGGTCGGTATGCCGAAAATCCTTGGTTCAGTAGACTAACCTAGATCGATCGACCGAATCAGGTCAACAGTCAACACATAGGCCAAAACAGGCATACCGAAACTGATTTGGTCGACCAAAATCTCCTGATTCAGGCAATCGTCCAAAATCGGACAACCAAATTTCGACCAGAGGACCTAAATTGATAAAAAATGGCATACCGAAATGGTTTGGTATGTCAAATTCAGCGAAAAACAGAAAACGGCCAAAACCCTACAGTTCGAAATCGCTCCAACTGGGACCTCCGATCGGACCCACTAAACAAGCACCAAAAATCTTGCATAAAACATATGATGTAGACGTTCGAGTCAACTCCAAATCCACACAAACAAAACCAAAATCCATTCACCATGAATCGAAATATAAATTCGCAAAGGCAGGAGGGTCAAAATGTCCCAAAACACACCAACCACCATAAATATCCATAAATGCCACAATAAATTCTCAAAAATTCTAAAACATTAAATTTAACCTAGATTACATGCATCCTAGGCATTTCTACCATTTTCATGCTCTCTATTACATGAGGTGGAGGTGCGTAGCTAAAAATGAGCTTCAACGATCTCTGGTGACACCGACAAACTCTGACACAACCATGGCCACGGGAGCACTCCACTCAAGCTCCATGCACCACCACGAGCCACCACAGCACCTCTGCTTCTCTCTCTCTCTTTTTGTTGGCGCGTAAAAGAAGGGAACAGAGGAGGTAGGGGAGGATGGGGGAAAGGAGAAGAGGGTGGAGAAGGAGGAGGAAAGGAAAGTGGGGAAGGAGGGATGCACGCTTGTGGAGGAGGAGGAAAGAAGAAGAAAGAAGGAGAAGACAGCGACGACCAGTAGGGGAGTGCGGTGTAGCTTATAAAGCCTATGCACGCAGTAGCTAGAAGCACGTTCACCTGCATGTCTCAACCACTAGCTCACTACACGAGCACACCGGTCACTCCTCCCAACCACCAGCCACAGCAACCAACCCACTACGTAGAACCCACACAGACCCCACACCTGGGCCCCACGTGCACAGTGCCACAATACACAGTGCCAACCACACATAGGGACACGCAAATAGAAACCAGTCCACGAGGCCCAAGCCTAAAAGCACAACACCACACAATGGGCCTCTGAACAATAACACCTGTCTAGGAACAAAATTCATAAAATATAAATAATTACAAAATTAATTTTACGGGTGTTACAACATGTGTCGTGCTAACATGTTGGTAAGAAAAGAAAACACCAATCTCATCAAAAAATAGGTGTGGCCATGTTGACAGCTGACCCTACAAGCTGGGTTCAAAAACCAAACTTCTGGACGAATAGGGTCACGACAAAGATGGCAAAATCCAAAGGAAGGATGCTCCACATGAGGAACAAATAATCACAAACAACATGGATAAGGAATAGAAAGGAGTCACCACCTAGTCTATTAAATTCAAAAGATGAGGAAAATCAAAAAATGAAATGATAATATCAAAGCCAATGTGAAGTAAGAATCTATGCTAATGGACGCACCTTATAAGTCATAGCATGCCAAAGAAAGGGTAAGGGCTTTTGTTACTCATGGAAAAGGTGTTAGGCACCCCTATACGCTTGATTACTCGATCTTTCTACGCTTTGTCAGTCGCATGTGAGGTTATGTAGGCACTTGTGTGCCGATTAAATGTTTGCAATTAAAGCATGATGATGCAAGAGTAAAACAATGTAGGGAAGTAAACATGAAAAGTAGGCAAGCAAATTAGAGTAATAAATAGTACTGAATTAGGGAATGTAATTAGAAAACACATTAAGTGTGGCAATTAAGAAGATGGACTAAGCTGGTTGTGCATTGGGGTTTGGCCAAACCATGCAGCCCATTTGTAGTACCAGCACACGATCTAGTGATGTGCATTAGACAACAAACTTTCATCATCTCCAATAAAAATTACAAAATCCAAAATGAGAATCCAAGCACAGGATCAAGTAGAGAAAACACAACATCAAATAATTAAATCATTCCAGAACCAAAACACAAACTATAAGTCAACATAAAACAGTGAGGCTTAGTTTGTCTAAGCACTGGTCCAGGTAAACCGTGCGACCCACACAAGGTATTGCCATGCAACCAAGGAATTAGCTTCATATGATAGGCTTTCATCGCCTTCCTTAAGCAATAGAAGCCAACAAAACCCAATCCAAAATCATGGAGTGAACATAAGTCAACGGAGACATGCAATAAGAAAGCTCCAAAAGCCATTGAGGCTTTCCCCCGTCCTTCCGATTTCACCACTAGACACTACTCCCTGCTCTAGACATGGTCAGGGCAAATAAGAGACACAGCATTTGGGACGATTGGGCACTCAGGAAGCAATAGAAGAGAATGGTGATGCCCAAATTCATCCACCGTACTCATTGGGTTTAGCTGGCCGTGTCAAAGTTTGGTCAGCCATTAATGGAGGCCAAGAATCTAGACACAGCATCGTGGCACTAAGGAGGATGAAGGAGGAAGGGAATGTGTGCTGGAACAGCTTCGACCACATGCTCAAGGGCCATTAGCCTTACATAGGTCATTGACCGTTTGCTTGCAAGATGCAGTACAGGAAACAACAATAAACAATGCAAGCAAGAAGAAGAGGAGAACTAGACAATGTAGGAATGCTAAATAGAGAGATAATATGAAATGGGTACCAGTTGCGCTTCGGAATGAGGTGTTATGACACAGTTGGGCTGTAGCTTTGGTGTCGAGCTCTAGTTCGGTAGACGGTGGTTGATGCGGCGGTCATCGAGGTTTGGAAGGGTAGGAGGGTGGTTGGTGATTCTCTAGTGGTGGTTTGGACGCAATGGAACGACTAGATGAAGCTTGAGGAGGTTTCAAACTGGTCTGGTCTAGTGGGAGTTTTGGTGGTCGAAGGGCAGATTGATGGTGGAGGAATGGTGGTTGAGGAGGTTTTTGGTGTGGAGCTGAGGACACCGAGAGCAAGAGGGATGAGCTGGGAGTGGATGAGAGTGAGCAAAGACCAAGAGTATCTCTTGCCGGAGGAGATGGGTGGTCATATAGGTGGCAGGTTTGAATAGAGACCATGGATCTCTACTTGCTCTCACCTACAATGGCTCAAATTTTATCAAAGTGGTAAGGCTAGGATTAAATCTATCATAGGGGGCTTCATGGTCCAGATGGGACATGATATACGCCTAGATCCATGTGGACCAATGAGAGATAAAGATCTGGTGTTCCCTTGGTTAAAGGACACCTTAAACCCTTGCTTGCTGTTACTTGACCCAGGGCAATTGCGTACTTGACTTGCGGCCCTTACCTACACTATCGAGATGCAGCATTTCTTGGTTAGACACTTTGCATGGATTCTTGGCCCATTCCATTGCTCATCTGGGCCACAAATGGGCTTGAATTGTGGATCTTGGCTAAGTTTTTGGTTTTGGGGATGTAGGTGGACTTAAATAGAGTGTTTGGGTGGAAATGCAGTTACATCGATCAACTATTCAAAGTGTGTTCTAACGAAGAAGTTGACTACCAACTAACTACAAAACCAAAGTGTCTACAAATGTCCCTTCCTGAGCGAGGTCAAGGGAAATGAGACCGATGCTCAAGGTTGAGAAAGACACCTTGCTCCATGGGAAAGAACATGTTGTTGGCATTGAGTCGCTTATTCAATGGATGTATCTAAAGTCATGACTCGTTGCCGAGATGTAGATGAAGATGTAGAATGTTGATGCTAGTGCAGGATATGTAAATGTTAGGGGCCTATATGCATTTTTGAAGGTAATAGGGGCCTTTCTACAATTTTTCTTGGAGTTGTTTCTTTGCCAGTTTGTTGACTCTTGGGAAATGTTGGAGTCTTGGCCAAGTGTCATAGAGTATCTTCAGCATCTTAGAAATGATTATGCTACAGTTTTGCAGGAGAATAAAAGTTCGATGGCCTTTCTAAAGATTTCAGTGCATCGATGGATTTCCTGGGACGCCTATGCTCAAGCAAGATGCTCGAGGGTTGATTTGTGCTTGCCAGAGTTGCACTTGAAGCTCTGCCCATTGTGGGGTGATTTTTGTCCACAAAAATAAGTTAGGGACCTATGTGTAATTTTGAAAACTATCAAAAGATTTTGCAGTGTTGCCTTTTTGGGCCAATTTTGGTGATGTTTTCTAATGCAAAGAATTTGTTGGGCCTTATTGGTTGTGTGGACATTGAACCGACTTTGTGGATTTTTTGGGGCAATTTCACAATTTTATGTCCAAAACAAATGAAGAGGTTGCCTAACGTGCTGAATAATGTCCACAAATTTATGTGCCCCACTAGAAGTTACAACTGTTGTCACCAAGTGATTGGTAGTTGGTTTCAATCATCAAAATTTACCAAACCATTTCCATACGCCTTGATTACATATGTTAGGAAAAATGTAATGGAAAAAATACTTCAGCATTTAAAACCAATCTGGCCTCCTTAATGACATGTGTCTCCCTCTCTTCACTGTGCCCTCTCATCTTCTTCCTCTTCTCCTTCTTCGTCGACTAGTGGCTAGGGCTCAGGGTGGCAAGTGAGGTTTGGATCGGAGGCCAACTAGCAGAGAGGGTTCTCTATGCGAGGGTGATGTGTGCTTTTGGTGTCGAAGAAGGAGAAGTTGGTGGTGGTGCACTGTAATGATGGTACACCTTGCCTTCCCCTTCTTCTCTCCATTTTCTCTTTTTCTCTTTTTCTCAGGGGCTTCGTTCCTTCCCCTCATGACATCAGGCATGCTGATGGTCCTTCCCCCTGTCCAACGTAGTTCGTTATTGGGGGGGCAGCTAGCGGGACTGGTCGACAAGACTCGTCCAAGTAATGGGGGAAAGTTGTCTAAGAGGCAAGGACTTGCATCATGGCTGGTTGGTGAGGGGTTAGTGCTCTATGGGCCATGGCCTGGGCGGCTGGTAGGTCTAATAGTCGGGCTAGCCAATGGTAGACTTCTAGTTGGTTGGTCGGCAATGCCCTCCCTTGTTTAGGACTTGAATGGGTTTTGTTCTTCTATAAATGTCCTAGTGAATTCTTCCTTGAGTTGTAAATCCAATATTTTATTGCATTGGCCAGCACAAAGAAAGCCACAAAAGCCACTGAATTTTTGTAAAAAATAATGTGTTGTTTTTTAACTCTGGCTCTACATAATTTGACTGAGTTACTAGCATGCTATTAGGCTCCTTACGTGATCTAAGTCATTTTGCTTTTAGTGATGACCTGACCTGAAAATGTCACTGAGTTTGTACAATATCGTGTAATTGGGTCATCATCTGGTGAATTTGATTTTTCTGTATTTTTGATTGCATGAATATGCCTACTTCTGTGTTGAAGTTCTGATTCTGGCCTTTTACTGGTAATAAACAAAACCTGGTTTTTTTTTTGCCAAAAGTAAAGAGAGAGACCCTCAAAATTATATAAAAGAAAAACTGAACAAAAGTGGTTGATACCCAACAGGGCCCAACCAGGAGCGTAAAGCTCAGCAAAGGCCCATGGCCACCCTAACCAAGAAGACAATGAGGCCCACGTAGCCCATAGAACACCTCACAATGCTAACAGAGTACAAAAAAAAAACCACAAACATAGCCTAGCCCAATAGGAAGTAGCCCAGCAAATAACAATGCCAAGGACACAAAAAACAACCCAAACCATCCAAAATACACCAACTGGCGAACTAGTATCCTCAAGAGATAGCCCAGCCTAGCTATGCAACAAGGATCAAGTCCCACGCACCAAGAATTGAGGCCTAGCGTCGCGGTGGACCACTTCTCCCCACACAGTACCATGCAGGAACCCACCGCACTGAGCGTCAACAGCAAACTTACACACAGTGTCTTGCAATACCAGTCAACAGAGGCGCCTGCCCCCAGCTCACTGATCCTCTGAGGGTTTTAGCTCCTGGTGGATTCAAAGAGGACAACTCTGACTAATTTTGGACAGTATCCCTCCTCGAAGGTCCTCTTGTTCCTTTCCTGCTAGATTCCAGAGATGATTTCGGTGAAGAGCCTGGCTATCGTCGATCGATCCCTACGGCAGGGTCTTTGAGTCCAATTGGTCATCACGTCCCACAAGGTGTTTTACGGTGGTTTCGTCCTGAGTCTAGGAAAGGTCTAGACTTCAGAAGAGAACGGGCAGGACCACAGAAGGTGATCGATAGTTTCCTCCTTCGTACCACACAGGATGCAACGGGAAGCTACCATGATACCTCTACGTTTTAGCGCGTCATGTGTTGGCAAAGCACGTCGGAGAGCTCTCCATGCACAAAACATGTGTCAAGGGATGGCTCCCTTATCCTAGACCAGCGCAGTCCAATTGATTCTCTCAACACGGGGATGGATGGCTTCCCAAGCGGACTTGTAGGAGAAAAGATCCCCAGAGGGATCTCAGATGATCGCTTCCCGACCACCCAAAACTGTGGTTCCAAGGATCGCAAGCCAGAGATCGTGCATGTCCAACGTGATTGGCTGGGGGAGATGCTAGTGACCATCCTCGACGAACTGGCTGACAGGGTCGGAATCCTCACAATCCAGCTCCTGACATAATCAGCGCACAACTTGGGAATGGATGCCATCGAGAGCACTAACGATCCATGGGTCAAGGAAGAAGAATGTGTCCCATCGATCTCCGATATTGAAGTGCATCAGTGGCCTAGCCACCTCCCTCACCCGGAAGCTGCTCCTCCATGCCCACGACGCAATGTTCGGCGGCCTCGAGCTCCAGATGGAGCACCCCTTGATATATTTTCTCCTCATCCACTTGACCCAGAGAGCCTCCAGGTTCGTTTCCACCTCCAAGAAGAGTTTGAGAATGCCAACTTGATTACAGTCGCTCGTTTGACGGATGCCTAACCCCCCTTTATCCTTCTGGAGGCATACATCCTTTCAGGAGATGAACAAACATCTAGTGGAGCCATGCCCAAACAAACGGAACCTCATCATCCTCCGATCAAGATCACGGTGGATACTCACCGGAAGGGAGAAGACCGAGGTCCAGTAGATGTGGATGGCAGAAAGGACAAATCGAATAAGCACTAGCCTGCCCCCATAAGAGAGAAGCTTAGCCTTCCAGGATTGTAGACGTCTATCCACAACGCATAGGAGTGGAGCACAGTCAGAAGTTGAAAGGCATTTGGTGGTCAGTGGCAATCCTAGGTGCCTCACCGGGAGTTCACCCTCTGGAATCCCCAAATGAGAGGCTATCCACCGGCGGTGCGGAGCAAACCCCCCGAAGAAGATGGTGCTTTTTTGGCAGTTGAAGCACAGACCCGAAATAGAGGAGAACTTTTCCAAGATCACCTTCAGACCTCTAGCATTCTGTTTATCTGCCCTGAGAAACACCATGAGATCGTCGACGAAGATGATGTGAGAGATGGAGAGATCTCCCAACTCCATGGGGTTTAGCTTATCCCTAGAAGCAGCTTGCTTGAAGAGATCCGTCAGCGTTTGCATGGCCACCACAAACAAGTACGGCGAAAGGGGGTCTCCATGGCGTACCCCATTAGTAGATGAGTACCAATCTGACCTCACTCCATTGGTCACGATGGCGAACTTGTACTGCATACATTCCGCAACCCACCCGATCCATCTGTCGGAGAAACCAACATGATGTAAAGCTACACAGATGAAGGGTCTTTGGATCATGTCGAAGGCCTTCCTAAGATCCATCTTAATACACATGAAGCCCTTCCAATGCGACATGCGCATACTATGACAGAGCTCATGCGCCAGGAGAATTGAATCACAGATTCTTCTACCTCTGATGAAGGCCGCCTGGTTGAGATCGATGAGATTAGGGAGCAAAGACATCAATCGGTTCGCCAGAATCTTTGATATGAGTTTATATAAAACGTTGCAAAGGGCTATGGGCCTGAAGGCGTCGACAGAGTCTGGCACCTCCTTCTTGGGAATGAAACAGAGTATTGTTCGATTGACCTTTTTTAGCAGCTTATTTGAGCGGAAGAAGTTGTTAACCGTGTCCACAAGTCCTCCGAAATTATCGGCCAGGCGTGTCGATAGAAATGCCCATTGAAGCCATCCTCACTAGGGGCACTGTTGGGGTTAAGATGTCTGACAATCTCGCTGAGTTCCTCCCCATTGGCCAAAGAACAAAGAGCAATGTTATCAGCATCAGAGATAACCCTACAGGTGAGGTTGTGGGGGAACTGACCAATCTCGTGGGAGGAGTTAAGGATAGCGCGGAATCTCTGAGCAAAGAGAAGAGCAATCATTGTTTGATCCGCGATGGTTTCCCCCTCGGCGTTGATGCTCTGGATGAGATTGCTGGCCCGACGAGCCCTCGTGGTAGTGTGGAAGAAGGCCGTATTAGCGTCCCCTTCCCTCAGCCACCTGATCTAGGAATGCTGCCATGCCACCATCTCCTCCCTCTAGTACCAATCCTTCAGTTGGTTAAGGTAATTGTATTCCGCTTGGAGATAAACCGAGGAGTTGGGATCCTGACTTAGCTTCTCCTGCATGGATTTAAGTGAAGCCTCACACCGATAGATTCGCTCTGGGATCCTATTGAATGTCATAGTGGCCCAACCCCGGAGAGAACGACTGAGATTTTCCAACTTCTTGGTGAAGCTGAACATGGGGTTCCCTCGTCGGCGGAGTTTCCAACAGTCCGCTACAACTTCAAGGAAGTCTTGGTGGTGTGTCTAGTGATTGTAAAACCTGAAGTAGTTGTGAAGCTTGTCGGTGTCTCGCAATAGGGTGATCATCAGAGGTGAGTGGTCACTTAAGTGTCGATGACCCATGAAGGTGATATAGTTCGCAAAAGCCTCGATGAAATCAGAGGTGATTAGTGAACGGTCTAGTCTGCTAGAGATAGGGTTGAAATGTTGCATGTTACTCAAGGTGAGTTCCTCCCTTGTAGCAGGCATCTTAAGCAACGCAGACGAGTCGATGAAGGAGTTAAAGTCATCCATAGCTACCTGGCAGCTACGCCCTCCCTCAGATTTTTCATAGCAATATCTGATGCAGTTGAAATCCCCCATCAGCATCCAAGTAAGCGTGGGTTTGATCGAGTTGAGGCTCTCCCAAAGGAGCCTCTTGGAGGCGAAGTCATTCGAAGCATAAACAACTGAAAGAGCAAAACATGGGAGAGTGGGGTAAGAGACTTCCAGTTGCATAAATTGGGCTGATTGAGCCACCAGCGATAGGTGAACCTTCTCCTTGTTCCAGAGTACCAGGATACGACCCATGTAGTCCGATTGCAAATTGTGTAATGCTTCAAACAAGCTCCAGTGACGCATACAGATCCGCTCAATGTCATGCTTCAGCTTGTGTTCCAAGAGACAAATAATGTCGTAAATTCGACGGTGAGTAAATTCGCTGATCGCGCTGAGCTTGCCTCCATCATTCAAGCCCTACACATTCCAATAGAGGATCGACATTCAAGTCTGTCTTTGGGGGCGCTTCGGCGAGCCAGCCTTGACAGACGGAAGATCTCTACTAGCCGTTCCAAGAAGTCTCGGGTGAACAGTTTTCCAGGTCTGTTGAGCCTTGAGGATCAATGCTTCTACATCGGCCTTAGGGCAATCCAGTGCATCAAATGCATTAGAGCAGTGCTCTCCCTCCACAATCGAAAGCTTCTTGACATGCGGTGTACATTTGTATTTCTGGCCTTTCTTCGGGGGGAGAGCCCCTAGATGAGAAAGTGCGGTCATTCTCTTCTGGGGAGGCTAAGTCCCCGACATTACCATCCCCAGAGACAGTGTCCGGAGGTTCAACCACAATCCCCTGAGTCCCTGGACCCTCACTCCTGACAAGTTCAGTACACATAGCCCTATGCTCAAGCGACAGCACAGTAGTGGGGGAAAGGGAAGAAGACGTGCTTCCAGGAGCTACCCCAGCGTTCTCCACACCCATGCTAGTCGACTGCGCAAGGAGCTCTAACTCCAGGCTACCCGCAGATAGCTGAACCGAACAAGAGCCCTAGTCGTGCCCGAAGGAGTTACACACATCACATGGTTTTGGGATCCATTCATATGCCACAGGAACCTCCTCGTGCACCCCATTAACCTCCATATAGGCGTTGGATGGGAAATTGAAGAAGACATCGATTTCTATACGCACCCGAGCATAAACCACCCTGGATCCTGATGCTGTTGTTTCATCCATATAAAGTGGCATCCCCATCGTGTTCGCCGCTCGACTAATCAGCGGGGCAGACCAAAACCTGAGCGACAGATTTGGGAATTTGACCCAGATAGGCAATGTAGTGAGCTTTTCCTTCTCGAACTTAGAGTCTATAGTCCACTTTCGTAGCATGATTGGCTTCCCCTTGACAAACCACAGCCCTCCCTCGAAAGCGTGCTCCAGATCCCGGTCCTCCGGGGATTTGAAGAGCAGGAAGCCATTGCCCTGAGATAGGACTTGAAGGTCCCCTTTCATCGTTTAAACCTGCTTGAAGTATTCGGCTAGCGTACGGATATAGAGTTTGAGGCCAACGAAGTAACCCATAAGGACCCTTTCCCAGTTGGAGGTTGCCTTCTTGACCTCCTCAGGCAGACAGAAAGCCATCGTAACCCCATCCTTAACCACTGGAGGTATGAAACAAAGAGCCCTAGGGTTGCCTTGCCTTGAGCCCATGCACCTCTCTGCCCAAGAGACAGGCTTCTTTGCAACCAAGACTCCGGAGTTTTCTGAGCGGTTGGGTCACGATCTAGACCGACCCTGCACTGGCTGTCGAGACCTCGATCAACGGCTGTGACGATGAGTCCCTAGTCCTCGACCTCCTCTACCACGACTGGGCTCACCCCCCTCCCTGGCCTCTCGACGAGGGGTGGAGCAACTCTCCCCGATTGTCCCTTGCCTTCCCATCAGCCATCACCTGGAGGGACTCCGGGAGGAAATCTCCTAGAGTGCGCGTCGACGGTGCATTAGTGGAAGTGGATGGATTAGCCGACATGTCCGAGCGTCAGGTTGACACGTGCATTAATCCAGCCATATTAGTCCAGAAAACCACAACAGCCCAGCCCACCAATGGTCTGAATTTGAAGATTCAAAATTTAGACCACACCACCATAGGAGCAGAAATTCTAGAGAGAAGACAGAGTTTCTCTCTCTAAAATCTATCCTCAAGTCACTATGTCCAGGCTATGTGGTTGAGTTTCTTGTTGGCTACAACCTTTCTGCTTGCATGCTACATCACATTACGAGACTTCTTCAAGCATCTCCAAATAGGGGCATTCCAACTACTTTCTTGTTAGAGCATATATAACAAGGGCACTAGACAGTGCACAAACTACACAGCCTTGCAGAATCAACAACATTGATAGTAATCTTTCCTCAGTTAGCTAGGTTCCATTTGCACTACCTAGGGAATGCCTTTTGATTGCACAACAAGGAACAGAATAGTCAGAATACAATAGCTGAACACGCACCAGATCAAGGCACATCCTTTATCAAGCAAGCATTATCCGCCACCTCACTCAGCATCAGCTTCATCTTCCGACGCCTTCAAGTGGCCTACGGTCGCAAATTGACCCCTACACCATTCGGTAACTTCATTCGATACCAAGGATATTTGTTTTGTCCTGGTATCTTGCAATCTGCCCTTTGCTACTATCCCATATCAACTACCTTTTAGTGCTAGAGGCATGACAGCTAAGCTCACACAATCTACTACAACAACATCTAGAACCTAATTCTGTCCACTAGGGGCATGCTAGCTTCTCTTTGGTCAAGACTCACGCATCAAGCGCCTAACAAGGCATAGATCGACTGCATACTAAACAGAGCATCTGGACAATAGTCTTTAACCAAGGGCATCTTGGCTGCTCTATGGGAAAATGAGACCGTTCCAACAATCTTTAGCAGAATCACACTTCCAACATGGTAATCAAGTACATATCCTTCAAAGAAATGACAATTGCTATGACTACAGTGCTTACAAAACATCAACTACAACCCACAATTACGGTAAGTAGCATCCTTGCTAATAAAGTGACAATCTCCACTTCAGCAACAAACATCCAACATCCTACAAACAGCATCAGATCACAACAGCTGTGGTCTAAGGTGCATTTCCCAACAAGATCTCCCTAGCAAATCCTTTTGGCTGAACCAGTTGTTTAGGCCCCTAGCATTCCTCCCCTATCTTCCACAAACATCTTTAGCATCTCGATGCCAGGGCCATGTCAGCTGCTCTATGGTATTGCTCTATCGATACCAGGGGCATGTCAGCTACTCTGTGGTATCGCTTTCTCGATATGTCAACTTGTATGTGGTATCGCTACCTTCAATACTAGGTACATGTTAGCTATCCTTTGGTATCATCACATCCATCCTTTTTGGGTGCCAAATATATGGTTTTGGCAGATGCTCAGTACTCTTTCCTCGACATTGCATCTGAGTCAGCCAATATCACTCCTTTCTCGGCATGAGACTTCAGAGTTCGGCGATATCACTCTTTTCTTAGCATGAGACCTCAAAGTCCATTGATATCACTCTTTCCTTGACGTGGCTTCTTAGTCCACCGATATCACTCTTTCCTCGATGTAGCTTCTAAGTCTGTAGATATCACTCTTTCCTTGGTGAGGCTTCTGAGTCTGTCGATATCACTGTTTCCTCGGTGTGGCTTGTAAGTCTGTCGATATCACTCTTTCCTTGGAGTGGCCTCTAATTCTATGGATATAACTCTTTCCTTGGCAAGGCTTCTAAGTCCGTCGATATCATTCTTTCCTCGGTGTGGCTTATTATTCCATTGATATCACTCTTTCCTTGGTAAGGCTTCTAAGTTCTCCGATATCACTCTTTTCTTAGCGTGGCTTTTGAGTCCGCCAATATCACTCTTTCTTCAGCGTGGCTTCTGAATTCGTCGATATCACACTTTCCTCAGTATGGCTTCTAAGTTTACTGATATCACTCTTTTCTCAAGGTGAGACTTCAAAATCCGCCGATATCACTCTTTTCTCGATGTGAGACCTCAGAGTTTGCCAATATCACTCTTTCCTCAGTTCGACTTTGGAGTCTGTCGATGTCACTCTTTCCTTGACATGGCTTCTAAGTCTACAGATATCACTCTTTCCTAGGCAAGGGTTCTTAGTCCACCGATATCATTCTTTCCTTGGCGTGGCTTATTAGTCCATTGATATCACTCTTTCGTCGACGAGGCTTCTGAGTTTGTTGATATCACTCTTTCATTGGTGTGGCTTCTAAGTTCATCGGTATCACTATTTCCTCAATGTGGCTTCATAGTTTGTCGATATCACTCTTTCCTCAACGTGGCTTCTAAGTCTGCCAATATCATTCTTTTCTCGACATGAGACTTCAAAGTCAGCCGATATCACTCTTTTCTAGGTGTGAGACCTCAGAGTCCTCTGTTATCACTCTTTCCTCAATGTGGCTTCTTAGTCTATAGATATCACTCTTTCCTACGCATGGTTTTTGAGTCCACTGATATCACTCTTTCCTTAGTGTGGCTTTTGAGTTTGCTAATATCACTCTTTCCTCGGTGTGGCTTCTGAGTCCGTCAATTTCACTCTTTCCTCATATGGCTTTTGAGTCTACCAATATCACTCTTTCCATAATATGGCTTCTGAGTCTGCCGATATCACTATTTCCTCTGTGTGGCTTCTGAGTCTACCGATATCATTCTTTCCTTAGCATGGCTTCTAAGTTTGTGGATATCACTCTTTCCTCAGTGAGGCTTTTGAGTTCGTTGATATCACTCTTTCCTCGATGTGCCTTATTAGTCCGTTGATATCACTCTTTCCTCAACATGGCTTCTAGGTTCTCCAATATCACTCATTTGTTGACATGAGATTTCAGAGTCTGATGATAACACTCTTTCCTCGGTGTGGCTTTAGACTCCACTGATATCACTCTTTTCTAGACGTGAGACTTCAAAGTCTGTTGATATCACTCTTTCCATTGTGTGGCTTCTGAGTTCGCCAATATCACTCTTTTCTTGTCATGAGACTTCAGAGACCACCGATATCATTCTTTCCTCATCATGGCTTCTGAGTTCGTCGATATCTCTCCTTCTTTGGCGTGAGACTTTTGAGTTTGCCAATATCTATCTTTCCTTGGTGTGAGACTTCATAGTCCACTAATATCATCCCATCCTTCCTTGGTGTTAAGACTTTTGAGTCTGCAAATGTCTTACTCTTTTTGTCTAGCTCAATGAGAGACTCCTCGGTCTACTGATGCCCCTTGTCTTTCTTTGGGCTGATATCCCAAACTATCCGTGACATCGTCATTTGTTTGGGTGACATTCGTCATTTGTTCCCCCCTTTGTCGCCAAGTACGATATCTTATCATGCCCTCTCTTTTCCTTGGTGTTGGTAGCTGTAACCATGCCAGTGAGGTGGATCGCAAAACAATGCGAAACGGTCGGCAAAATCACGTCGAAAAATAAAACAAAATGCAGAAATGTAGGAGTCGCCACCTAGTCTATTATGGAAGACAAGGAAAACCATAAACATGAAAAATCATGCGAAAAACAATAAGGACAAGTCTGCGAAAACCAAAAAGATGTGGGTAAGAATCCCTATTACGTACGAGGAAGGTGTTAGGCACCCTCGTATGCCCGATAAAATCGGTCTTCTATGATTTCTCCAATAAAATGTTGGCTTTTCAGCCTCTTGCTTTACGCCCGAGGGCGATATGCCATGCCATGTTTAGTGCCTTATGCTAACGGGTGCATGATGTGCAGGGTGTGTCGCTCAGAAATATCACTCTTTTATCCTGGGTCAAGTGTATAATGCAAAGATATTGCATAAGCATAATCAAAGTTGTATCATTCTGAGTGATTTATCATCATCGCTTTCTATATGCAAATGCATAAAACAGCAAAAACAAAGCGTGCCTTCCTAGTAAATCCAGGGGAAAAACCAGGGAAAATGCAGAAGAAAGCAAGTCGAGAAAACATGACAAGGATCATAAGAAAACATGCTGTACGCAGAAAGCAGGATAGTGTGCTGGTTTGGTGCGCCAGATTGGTGAGTCAATCTGGTGCGCCACCTATGTGCGCCTAGGTGGGCCAAAAAGGTGCAGGGTTAAAACAAGGCAA
>JAMKQA010069936.1:0-12552 GCA_024699735.1 Posidonia australis | reverse complement strand
AGCAAGGATGATAAATCGCTCAAGATATTAGATCTTTGATCTTATTATGCAATATTATTGCATCAACTCCTGGCCCGGCACACGAGCGATATTTCTGAGCATTAGGACACACCCCTACACATCATGCACCCGTACTTTAGACACCACATGCATTTGCATGGCATGGCATATCGCCCTCGGGCGTACAGCAAGAGGCTGCAAAGCCGACATTCCATAAGCAAAAGAGAAATCAATAGAAGACCGATTTATCGGGCGTACGAGGGTGCCTAACACCTTCCTCGTACGTAACAGGGATCCTTACATGCATTTCTGGTTTACGCAGCCCTTTTTATTTTTTTTGCATGATTTTCATGTTTTATGGTTTTCCTCGTCTTCCGTTTTAATAGACTAGGTGGCGACACCTGCATTTTTGCATTTTCTTGTTTTCTTTTTTGCCATGGCTTTGCCGCTTTTGGCACATAATATTATATATTTGTGGCCACCACCGACGGCATGGTTACAGGTACCCTACCATGGTGACTGCTCGTCATTGATTTAAAGCTATTCAAGCTTAGATCAGTATGCCGTTGGTGGATGACTATGAGAAGCTCTGATTTTGGGGCATTTTGACGACATTCTTGGGTATTACCGATGTGGAGGTGAGCTGCTATCTCTTGTGTGCAGTGACTCAATTTTGGAAGCCAGACTGGCACATCTTCTACTTCAATTTGCTGGAGTTGATGCTTATGTTGGAGGAGGTTTGGCAAATTGGTGGGTTGTCTTGACTACTTGGGTCGTTAGTGTTCTTTCATTGTGATAGCTACGTGTCTGTTCTACATCTACTTACTGGCCTCTGGACTGGTGAATGTGAGCACTGCCTCATTTGTACCAATGAGTCGACCACGATGTTGCAACTTGACTATTTTGACGAGGTTGCCTTGAGTCATGCCATTCTTGGTGATGATGAATGCTTGTGTGGCTTTGTGTTCTATTCTTGGGCGAGTTGATGTTCAACCATGGTTGGATGACAGTCACGATTGAGGTGGCCGAGGTTGCATTAGCGGGGGCCATTCATCAAATCAACTTGACCCTGGTTATCTTGGTAGAGACCTACCATGGCTTGGATCGTGCGCTGAAGCACTATTGCCATTACTATGGTTGTGGTGCCCGCAAGTGTGGTCATGTCCTCAGCCAAAGCTACTCTGCTGCTTTATCAAATATTTACTTGTGGCTTATCTATTTTCTGGTAGGACTCACTAGCTACTCATATAGGGCTTCAAGTAGTGCACCCACAGAGCTCTACATTTGACACCAACTGTAGTACCGACCATTTTGGGACCATTCCGAAAGTCCTAGAGGTGTGTGACTGGCTCTGGTGTTTATTTAAGGATCGAGTGACCTAGAGCATTTTGCCCCAATTCATGAAGTCTTTTGCGATCCACATCAACAACAATGACATGCTTCACCAGTGATCGTCCTCACTGGGTTTATCGGCAGTGTTGAGTACCACCCAATCCACATCCTTCACCAGTTTAGGCTTTGCTAGGACTCTTTTGAGTTGGCAAAGATGCCTACGCGATTCAGCTTGTATCCCTTTGGCTTCGTAGCTCTAACCATGGAGTTCGCCCGCCTACTATGCTCCTACGTCGATTCCACCGACATTGCTGTTATGGATGGCTCAAGTTGCACTCCTGCTGATAAGGCTTTGAGGAGGGAGACATGGCCTATTAGTGAGATCGTGTCGAGTGGTGCTTTGTCTAGTAGCATGGGGACTTCAAAGAGAGTTCGTGCTGATAACTGAGGGACGTGACACCTGTGTTGCCCTAGGATATTTGCCATTTCTCGAACTTAAGTCATTGTTTACTTGTATATGATGTATGTTTGTAATTTGACTGCATTATAACAGGCTATGCTTTCTCCTTTGGTGGCTTCGAAACCATCATGCTGTATTGAACATTTTCCTAAATGCATGTTAGTTCAATGATTGCCCTGGGAGTTTATTTTGGAATTGGCCTACGAGTTGATAGATCCAAATCGAGAAATAAAACTCAGTCTACATTCACTGTTGCTGTTGATTTGTGCTAGATATTCGCGCCTGATTTATGCATTGGGTATCTACACCAGCATTATGCGCTAAGGACTTGTGCCTACACCCTGTCTTGGTTATGCACACATGAAAGGTGCATTGCTTCTTCAATTTCCAAATTATTGCACATCCGCCTTCTACTGTCAACTGTGTTATGGATGGATACATATTTTGACACCTTGTAGCACCTCTCATGTTAGGGGAGCTGACTAACACACTACTGATCCAATGGCCCTGCTGACTCAAAAGTGGTCGACATGTTCTTGGTGGAATGTACCGAACTCGAGACTTTGGTTGTAGTAGACCCACCCTGATGCATGCATCTTGGTTTGAAAGCATCTGATATGTCCATGGTAGAAGATACTGACCCTAAGGTAATGGCCCAAAAGGCAATTGGCATGCCCCTGATTGAAGATACTTAAGGCCCACATGGTAGCTGACATGCCCCTGGTTAGGCACTCAAGATCGAACTCCTAGCCTAGAAAGTAGCTGACATGTCCTTAGCTAGGGGCTCAGGAGGACCCTACTTTGCGTGGTATAAGAAGGAAAGGAGTCATATGCAAATTGATTAATTATGGTTGGCTTTGTCCTCAATTATTGTGTGGGAAAACTCATTACCTACCAGAAGGAAAGGGGCGTCCTTGACTTAATAGACTCTATCAAGACTTACAGACTGCAAGTGGCTCTCTTTGGTGGATAAAGTTGCTCAAGCTGTCTAGCAACGGGAGTGTGGTTAGAGATGTTGGGCTGGCTCACTTGACTGGCTCCATGCTAAACTCCCTAGGGTCCTACACCTATTTTTTTGGATGTTCCCTTATTCTTTTACTCCCTCATGGATGCTTGGGTTCATCCTATTCCAAGCGTGGTGGTCATTGGCACCTAGATTGGGCGGGGGTGCTTTTGTTGCAAAGGGGGACTAGTCCCTTTAAAGGCATGGGGTCACAGGTGCACACTTCAACTCTTCTCCAATGTATGTTGTAGGAATAGGGCTTCCTTGTGTATCCCTCTCTTTAAGGTGTACTCCTATCTTTGCCTTCTTTCTTCTTCATTTCTTTTATGCCCTTGCACATGTGTTTTCTTTTGGCTTGCCTACTCGCTCACTCCTACCACTGACTCACTCTTGAGATGTAGGTCCCTTATGGATATTGGACACTTCATCTTACCCTTAGTAGGTGATTGCTCCCTCACCCATTTGGTCATCTAGACAGTGTCAGCTAAGAAGGAACAATTCCCCACCAAAGTAGGTTTGCTTTCCCGATTTTCATCATTAGGCAGGGTTGTTGTTTGTATATGCTTAGGTGTTTTCTTTAGTGTTTTTTATGGTTTTTTTAGAAAAAGCAAGAGTGAGGAAAAAACCACAATAGGGGAAAGGATACGGCCTCGTCACTAGTACTATTTTGTTTAGGTAACATGCATTGACTAACCTAATCTGCTCAACCTAGTCCATGCTCTCAAGGATGGTCGCTCCCCTAGAAAAGGTCTGCTTGACAATGAAGGGGCTATGCCAATTGGTTCTGAACTTTCCATGGGTGTCGAGAAGATGAATAGCTTGCACGACTAGGTCCCCCGGATCGAAGCTTTTTGGCTTGACTTTCTTTTGGTATGCCCTGGCCTATCCTCTTTTGGCAGCATTGATCATGATGCATGGCTTGTAGCCTGTGTTCATCAATAAGGCTCAACTGGACACACCGGCCCTCCACCCAATTTTCCTCCTCTAGCTCAGCCTCTCTTAAGATTCTAAGTGACAAAATCTCTACTTTTATGGGCAAGACGATCTCCATGTCGTAGACTAGTGAGTACGGAGTCGCACTCATAAACGTGCGGATTGATATTCTATAAGTCCATAATGCATATGGGAGTTTCTCATGTCAGTCCTTATGAGTCTTAATCGTCTTTTTTAGGATCTTAGTAAAGTTCTTGTTGGCTGACTCAACTGCACCGTTCATTTACCGGCGGTATGGGGAGGACTTATGATGCCTGATCTTGAATTTCTACAAGTATTCGTCGTCCCTCTTAGCAATGAAATTTTTCCCATGTCCAAGATATTGGCATGTGGGACCCCATACTAGGCTACAATATTGTTCTTGATGAACTTATCCATTGCTACAATAGTGATTGCCTTGTAGGAGGCAGCTTCCACTCATTTTGTGAAGTAGTCTACGACGACTAGAATGTAGTGATGGCCATTGGAATTGGTTGGGTGAATGGCTCGATAACATTCATTTCCCAAGTGGAAAAGGGCCACGGAGATGACGTGTTATGCAGCTGCTGAGGAGGTGCATGGATGAAATTCCCATGTATCTAGCAATTGTGACATCTACATACAAATTGGCAGCAATCAGCTTCCATGGTCAACCAAAAGTATCCTTGCAACATAATCTTCTTCGACAGCAACACGTCGTTCATGTGTGGTCTACTTGCTCCAGCATGGATCTTAAGCATGAGTGTGTCAGCCTTCGTATTCACACATGGCAAGAGCATCTAATTGTAAGACCTTCTCTTGAGGTGTGCTCAACACATATTTTGATGCCAAGCATGTAATGGTCCTTCTATCGACTGCTAAGGTGTGTGGTGGGAGGTCTCTTGACTTTAGAAAGATTTTGATGTCATGATACCATGAGAGTTCTTATGCTGAATTCACCTCTTTTATGCTCATGCATTATGTTGATTGCTCTATACGTGTGATAGATACTTGGATTGTTTTGTCTTCAAGTATAGAGAGCCAATGCGCCAAAGTGACCAGTGCATCTACATAAGTGTTCTTTGCTTTGTTCAAGAAGGTGAAGTAGACCTCCTCAAATTCCTTGATGAGCTTGGGCAGGTATTTATGATAAGGCATGAGCTTCAGGTCTTTCGTCCTCTAGTCGTCATTTGTGGATAAGAAATTTTCGACAGAAAGAAAGGCATTGCTTCATTTTATGCTTCTCTTTGGTGTCCCTTTGTTTATGTACGACTCCTCTACTCTACAAATGTTGAAGCCGTTGTAATTGCTACTCTCGATTCACTTTTGCTAGCCTTCGAGATGCCTAGGGAGGTTTGATGTGGATGCAGGTTCAACTACCTTAGGACAATGCCATCATTGCCTAAGGATACCTGTGCCAATGAGCTCCTTCCTCTTCTTCTTTTCCTTGCAAAAAATAAGATTAAAATTTGTAGATTGATAAGGTGTAGAAAGGATGTAAAAATAAAAAGCTAAACGACATGGAATAAATGAAAAAAAAAACTTATCCAAGGGTCTATTCCCCTGAATGACACTATATGCTATGCCTATCTATGAATGCTTAAAAAAATGAAATGCAATAAAAAAACATCATTAATTTATTAATTTGTGGAATGTATGCACTTGGATGTGAAGCAGTAGTTGGAGACGATGTCATCGGAAGAAATCATGAATTCTCTCTTTTTTCTCTTTTCCCTCTTTTTCTCACACCCGAAATTTTACTTCCAAGAGTTATCCCAAAGTCCCTTTCACTCTTCTTCCCTTTGAAGTTTGTCCCAATTCCCAATTTCTAAAATTTCGTCCCCCTCAAAGGCTGATGTCCTAGGATATTTAAAAGTGTGGGAGAATCAAAGGAAGGAAAGAGCTCCAAAATTAGTAATACAATCCGACTACAGTAAGCAATTTCCAATTCTGGGGAGTAAAATGCAAGAAACCATGCATTCTATGTAAAATGCAACAAAGTCTACGTTTTACAACCTCCAGACGTCTAACCTCATTAATAAGGGATATTCCCCCCATTAATGGTGAACAAAGCTTGATAAATAAGTAATTAAATCTACGCATGATCAATGGACTCAGCCTTAAAAAGAAATAATTTGGATTCAAAATTATTCAAAAAACGGAAAGGTGGAAACATGGATAGTACTACTGTGATGTGTCTTATTTAATTAACTGCAAATGCATGGCATACTATATAGTATGTAGCATATACGGGTCAAATCCCAAAGAGAAAAGTGTTTCAAAAACAAAGAATATTATTGATTATTGAGATAAAAATGAAGAGATGTTGATTAAGGACTAAACACTTAAGAAAAATTTAGAATAAATGAAGAGCTAGGATTTTCGAATCCATTCATGTAAATATAAATGCATGATTAAATCGACTCTATGTTTCTTGATTGATCTAAATAATTTGATTCAATGATTCTTATCTTAACAAGCATAATCTATATGCAATGCACCATAGACTATCAAGTCAAGGAATAAAAATACACAAATCAAATTAAATCAAATGATCTATGACGAAACTGCGATTATACACATAGGCACAAAAGGCAAGCATACACAAAAGACTGGGTCACTGCTCCTGATTGGGTGCCTGAGAGGGGCGCCTAAGAGGCGCCCGAGCACTCTCTAGGCGCCTAGGAGGCGCCTAGATCTTTTGGAGCAGTTGCTGACTTGGTCTCCTGTTGATCAATTCTTCTTTCTTATATTTTTGGTATAAGGAAAACGCAAAATTGACCTCTTGACATATCTTGGGAATTTTCCATGCAAATATCTTCCTTTTTGGCACAATTATTCTGCTCTCCCTGTTTTTCCTAGGTTCCTGCAAAATTTACATAAAACAGCTCAAGAAACATTGTTTATATACAAAACAGATAGATATGGGAATAAAGTATGTATGCATAATGAATTCATCAAACTGTCAGGTGTAAAGTGTGGCCTGACATGAGTGTGGCCTGACATGTGTTTTATGTAGAACTACGATATCCTAACGTTTTACACCCTTAGCCTGCAATCTTACCAAATTTGGAAACCAGGTTAAAAAGGTCATTTAAATGAGTTAATAAAGACTTCTAAATAAGGCACATGAACTCGTTTAAAATAATGAGAAATTATCTTGAGTCTAAAAAAGGAAGGTTTGGTTGAGATGTAGGGAACAACAATGGACTGTAAGACGCAAGCTAACCTATGTTCAATGTAGAATGCAAGGTAGTCAATGTTTTACAGTCTTTGAGAGCAAATAACGCCTTGGAGAGCCTTGGGCCTATGAACTCCAAGATTGATTACGACATAATATGGTGTGATTTAACTTAAGGAAAATAGAGGAGTGCCAAAAACAGGATATCTACATATTAGCCCTTCTTAAAAGTTATTTTGGCACGGAACCAGCTTCAAGGTGAGATGATATTCCCATGTGGTACTACTCTGTGGTTTTCTGATTAAAAAGAAGAACCAACACTTGGATGTGTGTCTAAGTTGCCACCACGTCATGCAGGGGGAAGAGGATCCAACACCTAGATATGTGTCGTGCTTCCATTAGATTGGATAAGAAATAAAGGGATCGAGTTGGATAAGACATTCAACACTCGGGCATTGAAAGAACTAACAACTGGATATGAGACTAAATGCTACCATAGGGGAAGAGACTCAGCCTTAAGGATTGCCTAAAGGTGTCAAAGGAGTCAAGATGACCTACTCATGGTGAGGAAGTCTGACATGGTAAACCATTGGATCGATTAAAAGCTATCACTAGGGAATGAGACTCGACCTTAGGGATTGCCTAAAGGTGTCAAAGGTGAGGATAATCGACACATGACGAGGAAATCTAGCACAAAGATCAAGACAACTGGCATAAGGCGAGGAAGTCTGATAAAATAATTACTAGATATGAGTTTAAATGTTGCCACCAGGGAAAGAGATTTGGCCTTAAGGATTACCTGAGAGTAGACTTGTCAATTCTTGACACGAATCAACATGACTGTAACAACCCAGTTTAAGAAGTGGTTCTTTGACTAGATAATTAATGTGAGATTTAGGTGTATTGGGCATTGGGGACCCTAGTGCCCAATGTGGGACACGTTCTCAGTAGTGTCTTACGTTTGGATTGTGGGTTTCTGGCCTGTTGGTACTGTGTGGTTGTGTGGTTGTGCCAGCCCTCATAAGAGTTTTGTGGGTTTGTCCTTGGCCGTGGAGGTTTGGTGGTGAGTCCCTAGTGGCATGAGTCAGGCAGATGTGGGAAGTCGCATGATTGGGTCTCGTGCTGTGCTTCTTTCCTTCTTTTCTTTCTTTTCTCCTTTTTCCCTTTTCTTCTTTTCTTCTTTTCTTTCTTTTTCTCTCTTCTCCACTTGCCTTTGCCCCATGTGCCTCTTCTTCTTCTTCTTCTTCTTCTTCTTCTTCTCCTTCTTCTCCTTCTTCCCCTATACGCCAGAGAGACATGAGAGGGGGATGAGGGAGGGAGATGAGGGAGAGATTTGAGAGGGGGAGAGATGAGGAAGGGAGATATGAGAGAGTGAGACGAGAGAAATGAGAGTGAGAGAAAGAGAGAGAGAGAGAGTTTGGATTTGGGGAGGAGGAGGGACTACCGCCGTTGTACCGCTGCCATTGAGCCCGTCACCACTGTACCGCTGTCGCGAGGAGGAGGAGGAGAGGAGCTGCTCGTGGCCAGAGAGGAGGGAGGCATGCTGTCGTTCACCGCTCGTCGTTGCCACGCCTTCGGTGGAGGTACGCATCCCTTAAGCTTCCTTTTAATTTCCAATTTGATGTCTAAGGGCATGATAGTGTGAATTGCATGTGTGTGGATACTTGGAGTGGGTTTGAGAATTTATGGTGATTTATTATGCTATTTAAGGTAATTTATGGTGGCGTAAACATGCCAGCGACAGCCTCGGGACTTGGCGCAAAAGGCCAAATACACGAGGATCGGCAAAGTCACGGCAAAAACAATAAAAATAAAAATGCAAATGCAGGAGTCGCCACCTAGTCTATTAAAATGGAAGACGAGGAAAACCATAAAAGAATCATTCAAATCATGCATATAAAAACCATTGGAAAAGGTCTTTGTAAACCAGAAATAGGTAAGGATCCCTGTTACACACGAGGAAGGTGTTAGGCACCCTCGTGCGCCCGAAAAATCGGTCTTTTAATAGGTTTCTCATTTGCTTATGAAATGTCGGCTTTTCAGCCTTTACTAAACGTCCGAGGGCGATATGCCATGCCATGCTAAGTGAGTGGTGTCTTATGCTAAATAAGGGTGCAGGGGTGTGTCCTAATGCTCAGAAGTATCGCTCATATATCGGGTCAAGTGGTGATGCAAAGATATTGCATAAATGAGATCAAAGATCTAGTATTTTGAGCGATTTTTCATCCTTGCTTTACTACATGCAATGTATGATCTAACATGCATAGAAATGGTTAAAAACAGAGAAGGGTTTTCCTGGATACACCAAGGAAGAAAGCCAGAGAAAAATGAAAGCAAATCGAGGCTGAAATCATGCTAAAAAACCATGCGAAAACTGTTGTGTGCTATTGAAAACAGGCTGATGCGCCTGTTAGGTGCGCCAGACTGGTGCTCCAATCTGGTGCGCCACCTATGTGCTCCTGTGTGGGCCAGAAAGATGTGCTGGGGAAAAACAGAAATCCATACAGTACAAAATCATATGTAAATACGCTTAGAAAATTATGCAAATGTAAAACTCTTGAAAAAAGAAAACATCCTTCAAAAATGAAAGGCATGCAAGTATGAGAAGCTCATGGATCTTGTGCTCAAGGACTAGTAGTCTCGCACAAGGTCACACCCTACTTATGATGAATGAAAACAACAAGGTTCAGCCATGTTATTGGATCATGGGCTGGTGCATAGAATCTCCACAAGGGAGCAAAGTGCAATCAGCCTACCAGATTTAGACTGTGGACTGAACAATCAAAGAGTAAAACAACTGATAAACAACATCATTTGAGGTTGAAATCATGCAGGCAAAATCAAAAAATATCAAAGAATCATTGCCAGAGTGGATGCTGATAGAGTGGATGCTAACATAAAATATCAGAGTGGATGCTGATATGGCAAAAACACAGAAATCCTGCACACAGAGGGAACCACTGGTAGGAAAATGATAAGTTGTCGGACTCATAAGCCGGATTATTGAGGTTATCAACCTAAAGAGGCGGGATATGACAAGTCAAACAAGTCTTGTCATCCCAATCGCCAGACAGTATGACGGTTGTCAACCGCGTAGTTGGGGATACCAGCCCAAGGGGAAGAGGGGCATGACAAACATACCATTTGTCAAGCGAAGCAGAAGGCCCTGTCCACACAGACCAAGGGCGAACAAAGAGATTTCGCACCTGCGAAAACTCAGAAGAGAAAGAGAGAAACGAAAGGACCTTGATCGGCCGGTCAGAGGGTCAAACAACTAGATTCCGTGCCCACGAAAAACCAGAAGAGAAAGGATAAGGACCTTGACCGCCCGGTCAAAAGGTCAAGCAACTGGATTTCCTGCCCGGGGAAATCCGAGAGAAGGGCTAGGACCTTGACCATCTGGTCAAAAGGTCAAGCCACAGGATTTCCTGCCCAAGGAAATCCGAGAGAAGGGCTAGGACCCTGACCATCTGGTCAAAAGGTCAAGCCATCGGATTTCCTACCCAAGGAAATCCGAGAGAAACCAAAGACTTCGACCGCCCGATCAAAGTCAACAAGCTGGACTTCACGCTCGCGAAAGTCCAGGAGAGGCAAATGACATTGACTGCCTGGTCAAAGTCAACAGGCTGGATTCCACACCCGCGAAAATCCAAAAGGGGCAAAGGACATTGACCGCCTAGTCAAAGTCAACAAGCTGGATTTCACGCCCGCGAAAATCCAAGAGGGGCAAATGACGTTGACAGCCTGGTCAAAGTCAACAGGTTGGATTCCGCGCCCGCGAAAATCCAAAAGGGGCAAATGACGTTGACTGCTAGGTCAAAGTCAACAGGTTGGATTTCGCGCTCGCGAAAATCCAAGAGGGGCAGAGGACATTGACCGCCTGGTCAAAGTCAAGTTGGATTTCACGCCCATGAAAATCCAAGAAGGGCAAATGACATTGACCGCCTGGTCAAAGTCAACAAGCTGGATTTCACGCCTGCGAAAATCTAAGAGGGCAAATGACATTGACCGCCTGGTCAAAGTCAACAAGTAGGATTTCGCGCCTGCAAAAATCCAAGAGGGAAAATGACATTGACCGCCCAGTCAAAGTCAACAAGTAGGATTTTACGCCCACGAAAATCCAAGAGAAGCACGAAAGAAGGGACCTTGACCGCCCGATCAAAGGTCGACTCTGACCGCCCGGTCAGAAGCCAAGGAAAAGGATTTCGCGCATGCGAAAATCCAAGCAAAGCAAAGGAAGTGAACTTGACAGCCCAATCAAAGGTCGACTCTGACTGCCTGGTCAGAAGCCAAGACAAAAAATCTCACGCTCGCGAGAAAAAGGAAAAGAAAGGAAATGACCTTGACCGCCCCGTCAAAGGTTGACTCTGACCGCCCGGTCAGAAGCCAAGGAAAAGGATTTCGCACACGCGATATTCCAACAAAAGCAAAGGAGAGGACCTAGACCGCTCGGTCAAAGGTCAAACAGAAGGATCTCGCTCCTGCGAGGAAAAAGGAAAAGACCTTGACCACTCAGTCGAAGGTCGACTCTAACCGCCCGGTCAGAAGCCAAGGAAAAGGATTTCGCTCTCGCGAGAATCCAAGAAAAGCAAAGGAAAGGACCTTGACCGCCCAGTCAAAGGTCAAACAAAAGGATTTCGCGCCCGTGAAAATCCCAGGAAAGCAAGGGAAACGAACATTCACCGCCCGGTCAAAGGTCAAACAAGAGGATTTCGTGCCTGCGAAAACCCTAGGAAAGCGAAGGAAAAGGACCTTGACCGCCCGATCAAAGGTCAAACAAGAGGATTTCGCGCTCGCAAAAATCCAAGGAAAGAAGGTATAGAAGGATCTCGTCTGCCTGGAGCGAGAACCTCGAAAAACAAAAACGATAATCCCTAGATTGTCCTCCAGGAAGGAAACCGTCTCAGATGCAATCTGGAGGGCAGAACTGCTTGCTGCTGGCTTTGTGGCACGGAGACTGATGCTTGCTGAGATGCACGTGCAATATCCTCTAGAGGAACCTTGTTGGAGTATTGATCTGAATTTGCTTTATTTGAATAGGTATCATTTGAATGGGTGTTGTTAGCTAGAGCCATTACCTTGTAGGTAATCCTAGAATGTAAATGATTAGGATAATCATTAGAATGGTCTAGGATTTGCCTAAAACGAATTAACAAGATTCCACTTGGGGTGTGGGTAGAATAAAAGATGAAATGATTTAGAAATAATAGATTCATTCCCCAGATGGTTTAGACAAGACTTTAGGGATAATGATAGTATCCCTAGGTCTAGGGCTTGTGTGGTTCTGTGTGTGGTGCACTGAATGGAGTATTCAGTGGCACTATTCTGGGTGTTTGAGCCGCTCTGGCTGTGCTCCCAAGGGACACAAGCCAGTAGGTGTCTTACACTTGGTGCCAGAGCTTATAGTTCTGGTTATATTTGTAAGGATCTTTAGGCTTCACTAGAGGGGGGTGAATAGTGATTTAGTGAATAATCAACAAATTTTAGAGTTTGTTTATCAATTTACAATATTTCAAGTAATTTGAAAATAACTAGGAAATTGATATTATGTTAAAGCATACAAAGAAAGGGGATGAGAGACAATGAATATGCACAAGTAGATTTATAGTGGTTCAGCCTCTCTGG
>JAMKQA010069935.1:0-16027 GCA_024699735.1 Posidonia australis | reverse complement strand
TGCTTGAGTAGTTAAGCTATTTATACGTATAAAATAATCTCCTTACATGCAATTTTTCATTCACCTGTAAAAACTGATATAAGTAATTAAAAAGTGTTAATTCTCTATTCACCCCCCCTTTAGAGGAGCTATTCGATCCTACAGATTGGATATGGAGGAGGGGCTTAAAAGCTCTCTCTTCCTCTCAAAATTTCCTCCTAAGATTTGCAAAGTGGCTCCTTAGAATTTTTGAAGTGCCTCCCCCTTTTAAACTCTTGACGTAGGGGGTTTATTTATAAAGTTTAAGGGCTCCAGATCTCGTCAGTGACAAGTGGGAGATCAATGTCTAGAATTAAACTTGCAAAATATAGCAAAAAATCCTTTATAAAGCCTGTCGCCTATGAGACAAGCGACAGAATCTCTTAGTCACCGTCCGTAGAGGCGATGAGGTAGAAGATACCGGATTCAGCACACACGATGAATCAACGACCGACTGGCAAGAAATCTGCCATGTTAGCTAATCGCCAGTCTACGTGGTAATGAGCTACTAAAAAGGCATAATTTGGAAAATCAAGATCATAAAATATCTATTACGAATCTATTATCCAATATTGACCAAATCAATCTTGAAAAATCATACTCGTAATTGAAAGATATTTTAAATTAATTTTTAAATTCAAAATCTACTTAAAATGTTAAGTAAATTGGATTTGAAAATCAAATCTTTAATAATTACGAGAATACTCAATTAATATCAATGATGTATTTGATTTAAAATAGTTTGGCAATCATTTGGATATTTTGGATTTTATCTTTATTTTTTAGCATTATCATGAATTAAATATAAGCTATAACAATAAAATGTGATAACTTATCATAACATCTAATTTTTGGTAAAAATAAAGATAAGTGATCTTAATTTATCAAGTCATCCGAATTTCAATAATTTTCTAGATTATTTGGCATTTATAATGATTTATATGATATGCGTAGATATTTAATTGTTAGAAAATCATAGAAATTATAATAATTATAAGAAAAATCATGATAACATTTATAAATATTCCATATATTATATTAAAGCCCAGGATGACAAATTTTGTAGAGAGAGATGTCCAAGATTCTCGTTGCGTGTTCTTGCAACGACGAGACTCGTAGCCTGTTAAACTGATGACTAGTTATGTTGCCTGTCATATTGGCAACTAGTTCTATCGCCTATCTCACTAGCAACATGCTAGGCTTTTACAGTTTATCCCCTATATTTTATCTTAATTCATAGAGATACTATAAAAACCTAGAAATACTTCAGAAATTCCATTAGAAAATCTGGAAAACGAGTTATAGATCTTTAGCCATGTGATCTGGGGCGCCTCAAGGATTCCTACCCTAGGTGAATTCTGGAAAATACGAAAATGGAATATCTACAAATGCCTCTCCTTAGAATTGATCTTGGAACAATATTAGCTTCAAGGTAAGAATGATATCCCCACTGAGCATTTCCTAAAGAAGGGAGCTGCTCTCAAGCAATCCACCACAAGGGTTCCAAAAAGAAAATTCCATCTATTGGTTTTGAACATGGTCGCATAGCCAAAAAGGTGGAACCTAGCTGGTTTCAGAAGATTGTCCACAGTTAGGTGGTGGGAAGGTGAACTGACTCAGTTTCGAAACATGGTTGCACAACCGAGTGGTTCGATTAGACTAAGACTGCCGTCATATTGAAGGCTCAAGCATGGAGAGGTAGAGCTGATTTTGGAGCTATGTGTCGCAGCCGATGTCGAGGCCATATCAACCAAGTAGAGTGACACTCCAACAAGGTAGAAACTAAGATGACCATGGGGAAATTACCCTATCACTGGTCAGAAAAGAAAAAAAGTTAGATAATTGTTGTGGCTTCTTGGCTTGAGAGATTGCTCGAATTGGAATGTTTAAAACAATAGATGGAACTTGATTGGACTTTAGGAAGATTACACGTTCTAAGGGTTTGTAACACTCTTGAAGAATTTTGCTCCATTAGCGCTCCAATTCCAATGCATGGATGCATGATTCCAGCAAACAAAATGTGAAATGCAGGGTTGATCATTCGATGCAATGAATGCTCCATATGGTAGGCTATGTCGACAGGGTACGGGTGGTCCTTAACCATATAGACATATGCAAGATGCATGAATGCAATTCATTGTGGTCAAGTGTTTTTCCATCTTCGAGCATAACCAGTATTTTCAAGAAAGGATCGTCGTCCCACAACTCGACTTGGTAAGTAAAGGAGCTCTATAAATAAAGAATCGGGTGAAGGAGTAAACCTTTCCTTTGCCAAACCAGGGTTTTGCCTCTTAGTCAGAATTGTGTATCTATGACATGATTGGAACTCTAAAGGCAGGAGTCCATTCTCGACGAGACTTCATGTAATGCCACGATGGGACTTGATGCAGCCTCACGGTGGGGCTCAATGTATTAACACGTGGTGGGGTTTGTACCTGCACATGTAATAAGCATGTTAGTAATCAAAATGGTGTACTTTTCCCTACCTCAAAGGGTTGGCTAAGTTGCCTAGGAAAAGTACTGTAGTACTATCCTTACTCCCCTATATTTGAAATTAAGTGGAGGTAATTAGTCCTGGCCTCAACTGGGAAATAAAAAATCGAAGCTCAGTGGATGCCGATTGTGAGTCACTTGTGAATGCTCTAAAGATCATTGTAGGGCAATGTCTTTGTGGAGAAAAACGCACTCAAGCCATGAAAGTATGCTTGAGTCGGACGTTTAACTCCAAAATCAGGTGGATCGATGGTTGCATCACCGACCAGACCAATTCAGTTTCCTTACGTACTAGGTTTTCACTTGTAGGTAAAGTGGATGGCATCACTTATTATTTTTTGGTTTTTTCTAATTTTTTTTTTTTGGGATTTTTTGGATTTTTCTATTTTTTTTTTTTTTGGGATTTTTGAATTTTCTGATTTTTTTGATTTTTTGATTTTTTTTTTTAGATTTTTTTGGATGATGATGAGTGTAATTACAACCCTCCCTCTTATGCATTTAGCATTGCTGCCTTGTATTATCCAACAAGTTGTCCCTTTTTGTCATGCCTAGACCCTTAGGACTTCGTACTAGCCTTAGTTGATTATTACCTCTATTATTTACTCAGTCCTTGAGCTTCGAGGGTTTTTCTACCCGTTACCTATAGGTGGAAGAGTGGGGGAGACGTAAGGTTCAATAGGCCTTCGGCGTTACTTATAACCTTTATGCCGCTCGCCAGTGGTTGACCCTAATACGCCTATAGCTTACCTAGGGGTTTTGGCTTTTATTTTCCTTTTTCTTCTTTTATTTTTCTTTTGTTCTTTTGGGAGTTCCCCTCTCAGGTTTTTTTTTGAAGAAAATCGCTTATCATTGCCTTCTCGGACTTATGCTATAATACACATATACTTGTTCGCTAGTTGTCTCACCTCATTTTGAGTACCCAACAATCACTACCTTCTTGGGCTTATGTTATGATGACGTACCCAACTTTTACATGCATCCCCTCTTTTAGGCGCTTTCTAAGTTGTTTGGTTTTTTTTATGCGCATCTCCATTACAACTTCTCGGAGTTATGCTGAGGAGGCCACGCAGCACAAGGCTAGCGGCTTTTATGATATGCCTAGGCTCTAAGTCTACTTGCTCTTATCTCCCTGTGCAAGATATTTGAGAAGATAGGACTAAGGTTAAGGTTACCCTAGTAGCTCAGTTTCTTTTCTATGTAGAAGATAACTTTCCTCCTTAGCCGGTATTAGGTCTTGAGTCCTCTTTTAGACTTTTAGCATGTTGATCGAAGGGTGTACTTCTAGAGTACATGTAACTTCTATGGATCTGAAGGGTATCTTTAGGTCATCCCACCCATTGAGAGGACCTTCCCTAGGTTTACAGTCTCTACTTAGGAAAAACCCTAGATAATATGTTGATAGCTTTGCTTAATGTTCTAAGTGTGACCATGCCTGCTTGGGAATTTGGCGCAGAGTCGCACAAGAGAAGGAAGCCACAGCCATGCCAAAAGGCGAAGGCGCAAGATAAGATAAAACGAAAACTGGAGTCGCCACCTAGTCTTTTAAGGGAAAGACGAGGAAAACTGCAAATAAATCACAAAAAAAGATGAATGCATATGGTGCAAATGAAAAGGCCAAATGTTTATAAACCAAAGAAAGGGTAAGGATTCCTGTTATACACGAGGAAGCTATTAGGCACCCCCGTGCACCCAAGAAACTCAATCTTTCTAGTCTGATTCGCTTGCTAAAGGATGAATGCAAATGAATGCTTGTTAAGCCTAGATTGTTCTCTAATCATGCTAATATGAATGCCAAGGCATGACTAGATGGATGTGCAAGATGTATGCGAAAATTGCGAAGAAACCCATACAAAGAAAATCACATAAAATGACGATGTTTTAGCAGAAAATGATCCGAAAAATCATATCAACACCAAAAGAATAAAAAATGGGATCAACCCAAATCATTCGAATCATGAAAAATGTCACGGAAATCAAAACAGGAAAATTGCAAAGAAGTCCATGCAAAATGGCAAATTGGTGACATATGAAGAAAATCACATAAAATGACAATGTTTTTGGAGAGAATGATCTGAGAAACCATACTGATATCAAAATAGTCAAAAATGGGGTCAATCTAAATCTTAGGAATCAAGGAAAATGTCGTAAAATAAACAAGGGAAAAATAATCCACAATTGGGCCAATGTGGGCCTTTAAGTCAATTAATGTATGCCCTCGGGCAATGAAATTCAAATCAAATCGTAAAAATTCAAAAATGCGGAATAAAGGGAATCAAATCGAATGTTAAGTGAAAGAATTTGAAAACGAACTAGGGAAAAATCCACAGAAAATCACATGGAATGCAGGCTTTACTCACAATGGATGAAATGATATACAAGTGTAATGAAAACTATGCAAAATGCATGAAAATGTACCTAGATATGTAAAGGGTGTTGAAGAATGATTTAGACAGGAATTAAGCATGATTTAGTGAAAAAATAACATACATAGGCATGAATTGATAGCATTGGGGTAATTAGGTAATTTCACATGACTAAATGTGATAAATAGGTGCATGATGCATGGTCTAGGTATATGAAAAATGTTGGGAAAATGTTATTTATAAGAAAACACGATAGAAACAAGATTTTAAATACGAGAAAATGATGTAAACATGGAAAATAACAAGTATAGGGACTAAAGTGCAAAATTCACGAAAAATCCACTTGGAAAACTTTACAAAAATCAGAAAGCAGAAATTTATCACACAAATTAAGGTGAAAAGACATTTTGATGAAAAAAGAAAGGATGTTGGTCAATCATAAGTTGCAATTTTAAAGGAGATCCTAGACTAGAGTGCAAAATCCACGAAAAAGGGAAAATCATGGTTAAAGTGTATTCAAGAACTTTTATCTTAATGTTCAGATGTTGAATGTGGCATTAAAGTGTGAGAGGTGTGAAAATTGTACTTTAGTAATTTCATGAAAGTTTAGGGTTTAATGTGCAACATTCACATAGTATGTGCAAATATGGCCAAAATGTGAAGCTAGAACTCATTTTACATTGTAAACATGATTTTTTGATGAAAACTTTATTCATGTGATAAATTACAAATACACATGTGATCAAAAGGTGAAAAATACCAAATATGTGTATTAAGACAATTAAAACCCTAATTAATGAATTTAAAACTAACCCAAGGGCCTGAATGCAAATTTCCTACACTCAGTAACTGTATTTTATGAATTCAGGGATTTACGTGCAAAATTCTAGAATTTCAATGTAATGAAAATCAAGTTTTTATGATATTCAGTGTAATTACAAAATCTTTTAAGGCTCTGAATGCAAATCTCACAAAGACAATTCATTTTAAAAAACTCTAAGGACACAATACAAAATTTTAGGACTTAATAGCAAGGAAAACATGATTTCAGGGGCTTAAATGTGAAGAAACAAACACTTGCAGAACTGAAAATGGAATTAAAATTAAGCCAGGTAAAACATGCAATATTTACAATAAAACAATGGAAACATAGTTTTAATTGAAAAATACAAGGGCCAAAGTATAAAATCCTAGGATCTAATTGCAATGTTTTAAAACAATGCAAATTTTAACTAAAAAAGACCTAAAATCTATCAGACACCGATGGCCTGGGAGGTCCATCTAGGCTCTCCCGGTAGCTGATCAACGATCTGAGGGGAGGATAAGCTAGAGGAGAAGACGAGGAAGAGATCCCTCGACGTCGATCGGGCTCTCGATGGCTGGAATGTGACGTCGATCCCCCCTGTCGGTGTTCTTCCCCAGCGACAATGCTACGTTGGTTGCGCTTCTAGAGACGATGACTCGATGCGGCGAGGATTGGAGGAGCTCTGAGGTGTCTCAATGGATGTTCCAAAGGTGTCAGCGAGGGCCGAGGACGTCGGGTGGCTCCACCCATCTTCTGTGCCGGCGACAAACATAGCGGAGATGACGACGACGCTCCGGGGGCTGAGACAACGGCGTGGCGATGTGAGGAGGTCCATGGTGAGGCAGCGAGGCTCCCTGAAGCGGGAGTGCCTGGAGAACTCCAGTGGCTTCCACGGTAGGGGATCGTCGATCGGTAGAGCAGCGAGCGACGGCGACGTTCTCTAGCCACAGGAGGCCAGGGAAGCCTCTCTTGAGCGATGGAGGCTCAGGGAGGAGGAGGAGGAAGGTGGAAGATACGCCCCAAGGGCATCTTCCCGTCTCCAGAGGCCATAGGCTTCGTCGATGGTGGTGAACCCACCACCGAAGGAGAAGACGAAGGCGGACAAGGGGTGTATCCTCAACAAAACTAGATCCAGGGGACTTAAAGGGACCTAACGAGGCTAAAGGAAAAAGATTCGAACTAAAAGGGGGGATTACCTGGCTGAAGGTTGCTGTCTCCCCGACGAAGCTTGACGGCGACGTTCTTCGGTGGGCAGCTCTGATGACGTAGGCTTGGGGTTCTGGTTGCAAAGGGATTGAAGGAGGAGGCTCTGAAGGTCGTGGTTCTGGGGGATTGCAGGGTCGTCTGGGGTTTCAAAAGGCCTCCTCTGGGCTTCAAAATAGCCGCCTTGTTACTGTCGGCGGCGATGGTGTTTTATACTCCGGTCCGGCCTTCCTGCGCCGTTGATCTCCCTCTCCGATGGATGATCGCTGTTGGATCAAGCTTGGATGGATGGAAGCTGGTCGAGGATCGCACGGGAGGAGGAACGAGCACCGGAGATCGCAGGGGACGCTGAGGAAGGTGGCTTGAGATGGCGCTGGAGATTGCGGGGAAGATGGAGAAGAGGCGTCAGAATTATTTTACTGTTTCCTAAGTTTTTTTGATTGAGAAATGATGAAATGGGTGTGAGGGCCAGTAATAGGCCTGCGTGAGTGGGCTTTTGATTTTTTAAGGGTTTTAAGGGATTTTAGGTTTTGGTTTTTTGGATTTTATTATTTATTTTGTTGATTTTAATTTAGGTTTTGGGTTTTAGTTTTAAGTTTGATTAAGTGATTTTAATTAAGGCTTTTGGATTTTAATTAGGGTTTTGGGTTTTAGTTTAAGTTCGATTAAGTGATTGTAATTAGGGCTTTTGGATTTTAATTAGGGTTTTGGGTTTTATTGTTTTAAGTTTTATTAAGTGATTTTAAATTAGTGTTTTTGGATTTTAATATTTTAAGTTTTAAATGGGTTAGATTTAAGTTTAAATGGGTTTAAATGGATTAAGGCTTTGTGTTTAAGTTTTAAATTTGATTAATTTTAAATTTAGATTTAATTAAGGACTTAGTTAAAATTTTGATTTAATTGGTTTTTATTTGATCTAATTAGGGATTTAATTTAGATTTTGATTTAATTGTTTTTTCTGCTTGATTTTTGTTTGGATTAGGGTTTTTATTTAATTAGATTTAATTTTCAATGGATTGTATTGAGTTTTACTTTATTTTGGTTTTAATTAGGGTTTTTACTTAATTAATTTGAGTTTTAAATGGTTTACATGTATTTTACTTGATTTTAGTTTTAATTAGAGTTTTTTACTTAATTAATTTGAATTTTAAATGGTTTGAGTAGATTTTACTTGATTTTGGTTTTAATTGAATATTTTATCTTAATTAATTTGAATTTTCAATGTTTAAGTGGATCTTATTTGGTTTTGGTTTGGATTTTAAGTTTTTTCGATGATTTAAGTGGATTTTACTTGGTTTTGGTTAGGTGTTTTAACTTAATTAATTTGAGTTTTATTTACCTAGCTGAGTTTTATTTTAGTTTAGATTTTTAATTATGATTTTTTTCTTTGATTGGCCTAGATCAGGTCAGAATGGCCTTGTGTGGGCCTAAATGGGCTTCAGGTGGTGTTAGGGTTTTTGAGTTTGGTGGTCGCAACTAGAGTATCTTTCCAGAGGAGCTTGCTGTCATGTGACTGCAAAATCGGGGTGTCTATACTAAGGTATTAAGCGTGACCACACTCAACAATCATTATTATTATTTTCTTTATTGCTATTATTAAATTTAACCTAGCATATAAAAAAATGACAAAGACAAATTAAAGGAAATGTTCAAGAAGGAAAATTAAGTGTCTTATTTACATGTTTTGGAAATAAATGGGACTTTGCCCCTAGTCGGGCTCAATTGAACTTCTTATTGCCCTTCCTAGACAGAGGGCCTTACCTATGGGGTAGCTATAGGGGCCTGCCTCTAACATAAAGGGTTGAAATGATAGTGGTGCATCTGTTGGATTTTCTTTTGATTTGCCCCCAGTCTTTGCCTTGTTAAGGTCACGGTTAGACTGATCTCGGCTTGGTTCCTCTGACGTGCCCCTGTGGCTTGGTATCTCTACTAGGGTTCAATTGGATTGATGCTTTTCTCAATCCTTCCTTGGCTGATGTAGTCATGAATGCTCTTGGTGGGCTCACTTATCTCTATCAGATCTGGAGACTTAGGTAGAGGATCGACTTTTGCAAGGATTACAGGAAATGAGTACGGGTGCTGGCAATGAGAGTTGATGATAGCCTCTAGGTCATACCAGTCTACATCAGCGTACTTGTCATAAACTAGTAGCACATCCCCTAGGTCCTCTGCTTGGGCAGGCTCGTCATGTGGGAGAGGTGGCCCTTGGTTGATGTAGGCCACGATGCCTTCGGTCAATATTTCTTGGACCTGTTGGTTGTCCCAAGCGTCGTTATCCTGATCGTTGTATTTATCATAAATGGGTATGTCCCAGAGTCTATCCAAGTCCCCCTCTGCCCACGTGTCTTGTGCAGGGGCATCTTGCCCCTCTTCGACTTCAACCGACTGTTCAGGGTCAGACTCTTGTACGCACTTAGTGATGACCAACTCTGGGGTTGTTGGCTCATCATCCTCTTCCTCCACGACGACTATCGAATGGTCCGACAATGGACCTCCACTCTCCACTAGCATTCTGAAGGCATGGTTGAGTGGCTCTGGGAGTGGCTGATGGTCTTGCCTCTCAGGTTTGTGGTAGCTCTGTGGTGGAGGGACGACGTATACGGCCAGGCTTGCAATACCATGCAGCACTCATGGCATGGGGCATGAGGTTGTCTTTGGCATCTCTAGTGTTGGCACTCATTTATAATGCTTTGGGGACCTTATCAAATAGCTTTGCTCTAGCTAGCGCATGCATTAGATTGTCCATTCACTTCCATTCTTGTTGGGGGGGCTTTCATCTTTCTCATAGAAATGGACAAGCGACCAAACATGCTACAGTTTCATAACCTCAAGCCTGAGGACAATGACCAATAGATCCTTGTTTAGGACTTTAGAGACCTTCTTGGAGATGGTGCTGGAGAGATTCCATGGCCGCTTTTCACCTAACCACCACACCAAACAGGTTAGACTCTAAGGGATGACTTCAAGCTAGTACCATCACAACTGCTTTCTTCCATTCCTCGTCATCGTTCTTCTTTTCCCATGGAGGATCGAGAGTGGTTGTTAAGCATCCATCCCTTAGTTTTGGTATACAGGAGGAGATGCTATGTTATTCAAGAGTCATACTACCCTCACAGGTTTGCGATGATGTTCAGCTACAACCACGATGTGCCCCCAATCTGCAAGCATTGTGGCAAATTGTTGGCACTTCTACTCGTGGTTCTCGTCGGGTGAGTTTGTGGTCCCACCCTTGAGGCAGACTCCTAGAGCCTTGGAGTCATACTTTACTTGGTGGCAATGTTTATCCGAGCATCTTTTCTCGCGAGGGCTTGGAGAGTACATAGAGAAAGAGAAGGAATATGTAACCTCCCACACCCTTCGTTTTCCTACTTCTTGTAAGCAATACTTTGGCGTTGCAATGAAGAGTGGTCCAAAGGAGAAGGCCTCACATCCAACCATCATGGGGGTAGGGGAAGCTAATCACCACATCGTCCACTTCAAGAACAATTACCAGGAAGTGCACTCATACCTCTCCAGGCCTGGGCACCTCCTCACAGCGTTGCATGGATGCAAGTAAGTATAGTTTAAATGAATGATTATCTCTTATGCATATGTTATTGGGCATATTACCTTTTTTATCTCTCTTTTTTTTTAGCTGTCCTTCTTGCCTCGTGCCATGTTAATGAGGATGGGGGGCCTTTAGACTTGTCGCACCACTACAATGGAGTTGGGTGGTATTGGCATTGGCATGTGCGGCAGCACCTAGAAGTGAGTTATCCCTCTCTTCTTCCTTCCTCCCGTTTTTTGTACATTTGTGCTTCCATGGAAAATTAAGTGCCCTTTACATTAACATCTCCTACAGGTGTAACTCTGGAAGTTGATGACAAAAGCAACAGTACCTCAGACCTTGGAATTGGTGATGAGGAAAACCTAGGTAAGTGTTAGCAAATCCTTTGAATCTACTTGTTTGTCAACCCCTCCCCCCTCCTCCTCCCTTTTTTCTTGCTTCTCTTTCCTTTGCAAAGTGTCTTCTCCACCAAGCCTTGATTCTAATGGCCGAGAGGCGACCAGTCCATAGTTGAGGAGGAGCCCTTTCATCGAGAGGCCACCCCTCTCCTCAAGGATATAGGTGAGTACTTGCTTCCTGCATTTGTCCTTTCGTGAGCATGTATATATGTCTTGATCTCTTTTTCTCTTTTAGACCCTCCTGTAGTCATAACTCTCAAGCTAGAGGATGTTGTATCGTCACCTCGAGGGGAGTCGCTGCTTGTCACACTACAGGATCCATCTAAGTTTTGTGTTTTTTTCTTGGGGCCATGTTCATGCATGTCCCTATTCACCCCCTTCTTTTCTCTTTTATATGTATAGAGGTGCATGTAAGCATGGCTCCCTCTGTTGATGTAGGACATGGAGTCATGGGAGGGGCTTCTCTGGTAGCCGTGAGGGATGTTAAAGATGAGACCCTACTCATGGAGTCCATGGCCGCCACCCATATTCCTGGTGACAGAGTTCCTCAACCTTCACTCTATGTAGCGAGGACCTCAACGGGAACTTCAAACAACTCAACGTCCTCCCTAGGTATGCTCGTGTTTTTTTTCATATGTTTTTGATGTTTTTTTTTTCTTCAAGCATACTTGCCATTGCCTCGATGTTCACTTTGCTTTCTTTTTTTTGTAGCCACAATCTATCCCGCCTTAGCTCTGATGCTTGAGTTGTTTACTCCTTTTGAGTTGGGGAGGCTAGAGGAGGCGTTACATGTTCAAAGGTTGCATGCTCCTACATTGAACTCCTCGTGAGCCTTGATGATACAAGGAGTGTTTGAGGTTATGCGCCAAATTCTTCAAGTAGAGCCATATCCTCCCAAGGGTGAGCTTGTCAAGTGCCTAGGAGGTATTTTCTCTTTATTGTGTTTCATTGAAGCTCCTCTCATCGATTTTCTTGCCTTGATATCCGAGATATTAGTTGCCCAAGATGCGTTGGAGCACTTGTTCTGTCGTGCTTCCACTTTGGCTTTGGCATTGGATTCTACCTCTGTTGCTAGTGCTCATTTGGAGTTGGATTCCTGAGAGGCATAACTCGAGGCGATGAAGCTTGACACTGCAGCTGCAGCTATAGAGATGCGAAGCAACGAGGCTAGCTTGGCTACTTGTCACAACCAGTTCAGAGATGTACGACACACTTCACCTCATTACAAAGTCAAATTGAGACCTTGCAGTGTGAGATTGCGCTTAAGGAGACTAGCCTTGATACAACTAAGCAGCAGATGGTTGAGGTTGATGCTACGATTTCTAAGTACGGACTTTGGTTCGAGGCCCTATGAGCCGAGATAGACTCCCTCTACGTCCAGGTTATAGAACGATAGGGTACCCTTGTAGAGTTCGATGAGGTCACAACAGCATGGACAATGCTAGGCCACTTCTTTGAGGCACTTGATGGTCACCTTCAGGCTTTGTTTTGATTTGTCATGTAGACCTCTTTGTATGAACTTTTTATTCTTTTACCTGCAAAATTGTTAGCCCTGATATATTGATAGAAAAGGACTTGTGTGTGTGAAATATCATATATGTTTGTGTTTATATTCTATCCACCGTGTGTGTGTCGACATCAGTCTTCAATATGGATATAAACCCTTAATAACGACAACTGATAAAATTTTGACACAAACCACTAGTGGACATTTTTTTTGTCAAATGTGTGGCCTCAACTATACTAATCATCGTCGGCCTACGATCCATCACTAGCCACAACAACACACTAGAGGGGATGCCCCCAATGTACAAGTCATCATTAGCTCATATGGATGATACACATGGTGTTCACTTAAAGGTTTTAGCCATGTGGGCTTTTCTATCGACTAAGTGTTGACTAAATTAGCTTCATCTTGATTTTGATGATAAAAAATATATTTGTGCACTAATCCTTCTTAATAGATCAAGAAAGAGTTCTTGTAGACCTTGGCATAGGAAGAAGATGAAATAGACTAGAAGGAGCTTACGTGACAATTCAAGTCAAATCATTTGAAGATTGGAGATCAAGTTCTTATTATAATTGTATTTCATGTAAATGTAATTTGTTGTATTCTAGAAACTTGTAATAATCTCCCAAATACTCCAAAATCCTAGGAAATAGCCAAGCCCAAAATCTAAAGCCGAGATCATTGAAAACATTTAAGAAAATAGGTTCAAGGCATATTTTAGCATACCAAATAACTTTCAGTATACCGAAATATGAGCTTACAAGGTTCACAACCAAGAACTAATTCAGCATACCGAAATATTTTTTGTCTACCAAATTGTTCATTTATTGTGAACAATTGTAAGTCATTTGGTTCACCGAATTATTTTCGATTTACCAAATGACTATCTATTGGGGCACAAGATAGCCACTAAAACCCACATTAGCCACCCATTTTTCTATATATAAGCACCCCCTTGACACAAAGAGAATACATATACACAAGTGCTTCAAGATCTATCATTTTGATCAGAGTTTTCTAGCATTTTCCATCCTTTTCTTCAAGCTTAGCAAGAGAGTTCCCAATTCCATTCCCATCCTAATCTTGCCTACCTAAGTGTTTAGGAGATTACTAGTGTACTTAAAGTGTATTTCTTTTTCATTCAAGTCTACTAGCTTCTCAAGTTGTGAGCAACACAAACCGTGGTTTTTGTGGAACCTTGGTAAGGGTTTCGTCAAGGAGTGTAGTGGCAAAATCTTAGCCCAAAATCAAAAAAAGCATAGGTAAATTCTCAAGAGGTTCTCAAGGAGTGGTGTAAGTCAGGAAGGCCAAACCACTATAAATATCTTGTATTCTTATTTTCCCTCATCTCCTTCTTTGTATGCTTATAGTTTAAGTTTCAACTTCATTACTCTACTCCATTTACTTGTATTATTTACTTGTATTTGTCATCCTTAAATACATGTTATCCGTAAATTCTCTATTCATCTTCCATCTAGAGAAGTCTATAGATCCTTACACTAAGTCGTCCCTTTCAGATTTTACAATTTAGCCAACCCCCACTTGCTTTTTACTATGAAATTTTTTCACAGAGGGGTAACCAATTATGCCTATGGCCACTGTAGCTTGTTATTACTTTTTACCCTTAGTGTCATTTTGGGTTTTCACTAAGTCCGAGGGGCCTCACTTTTTCTGCTCGTATACTTTTTTTTTCTTCTTTTTTTGTCACACATAGTACGACTTGAGGAACTTACCATTGATTAGTGGTACTGATCGAAGTCCTTCTAATTGTGAGAGTAGGTATGCGCCACCTTCATAGACACATTCCACCACATATGGTCCCTCCCACTTTGGATCGAACTTGTTCCCTTACCCCTAGGACATGTAGCTCTTGGTCATTACCCATACATGGTCACCCTTCTTGAAGGTTCGAGGATTGTCAAATGCCCTCTACATATGAAGTTGATATAACTACAAGCTTTGTAGTGCTTGAAGCCTCATGTAGTCAACGTCTATCAATTCCTCTAGGCGAGCTTTGACATTGGTGTCATTTGTAAGCCCATGCACCAAGGCTATTCTAAGCAAAGGGATTTCCACCTTCAATGGCAAGACCGGCTTGGCACCGTAAACAAGCAAGTTTGGTGTGGAGCCTATTAGTGTTTTGTATGTCGTTCGGTATGCTCAGAAAGCCTCATATACTTTATTGCACCAGTCATTCTTCTCTTTCTCTGGTGTCTTGGCCAATAGTCTGCGTAATGTCTTGTCAAAGGCCTTTGCTAAGTCATTCGACGTCGGATTGTATACGATGGAGTATTGCCGCTTTATTTTGTACTTTTTGGCAAACATGTAGACCTTATCATTTTTTAAGTTGGTGCTATTATCTGATTGGATTTTGTATTGGATCCTGAATCGGTGCACTATGTTGTTTGTGATGAACATCAAGGTGGCCTTGGCAGTTATTGTCTTCAAAGGCATGACCTCTACGCAACGTGAGAAGTAGTCAGTCGCGGTCAAGATGTAATGACAACCCCTAGATGATGGGAAAATTGGACCAACCACATCGATCCCCTATTCTACATATGGCTAGGATGGTACTATTGGGTGGAGATTGTTGGGAGGTGCATGGGGTATATTATTGTGCATTTGGCATTTCTTGCACTTCCTTGCATAGTTTAGACAATCCTTCATCATTGTCGACCAATAGTAGCCCAAGAGGTGCATCTGTACCATCATCTTTGGACCTGCTTGATGCACACCCACATCTCTAGAGTGTACCTCATGCGTGGCCTTATCAACCTCTAACGATGAGAGACATCAGAGATAGGGTGTGCCTTTGTTTCTAGGTGGAATCCTATACAAAACACCATCCTTGAGGGTGAAGGAAGGGGCTCACTTCTTCAGCTTTATTCTTTTTTCTCGTATTTTTGGTAGTGTCCCTTTCTCGAAAAAATCGAAAAACATGTTCCTCCAATCATCCTTGGGGAGTGGTTGGTTTGTTGATTGATCCATAACGCGATCTTTCCTTTTTGTTATCTTTGTAAGAAGATGACGATCTTTTATCAATACCTCCATCTCACCTTCTGTGGGTACAACCAGGTTCACGACCAACTTTGCAAGTGCATCGGCTTAACTATTCGTTTCCCTTGGCACATGGTCAACCTATATGTCATGAAATAAATTCATTAGTAACATGACACTTTCATGTAGGGGAAGAGTACCCCTTTTCTTATGGCATATATGCCATTGATTTGCCTAATGACTGGTTGTAAGTCACTATAGGCTCAGAGATGGTACATATCCATCTCTAATGCCACTTGTAGACACCCCGATTTTGAAGTGACTCATTGATAAGGCTCCAGATGTTGCTTTGGATATGACTGACCCTTGAACCAATCCCAAGCCCATAGCAAGCCTGCAGCCCAATTAGAAATCTAGACAAGTAGGGGAGAGCACCTAGCTAGCACACTTATCTAGCACACCTAGCTAGCACACTTCCCTAGCACACTTACTTAGCATACTTAGCTAGCACACCTCCCTAGCACACATAGATGGCGCACCAACCTGGCGCACACCACTTCGCAGGCTGCGGGCTGCTGGCTTTCCACCTCCCATAGCTGTTACCTTTAGCAACGAATATGCCATGGAATCTTCCAGGCTTTTTGTCTGCGAGGCTCTCCCCATTCCCATGAGTTACCCATGAGAAAATCCTAT
>JAMKQA010069934.1:0-12276 GCA_024699735.1 Posidonia australis | reverse complement strand
CTAGCATGGCATGGCATATCGCCCTCGGGCGTATAGCAAGAGGCTGAAAAGCCGACATTTCATGGGTGAAATCAAGGAAGATCGATTTTATCGGGCGTGCGAGGGTGCCTAACACCTTCCTCGTGCGTAACAGGGATCCTTACCTGCATTCTGGTTATTTCATAGACTTGTCTTTTTTGTTTTTGCATGATTTTTCATGTTATGGTTTTCCTTGTCTTCCATAATAGATTAGGTGGCGACTCCATTTGTTTTGTGTTTTTTCGACGTGATTTTGCCGACCGATTTCACATTCTTTTGCGGAATCACCTCGCCGGCATAGTTACACCCTTCTTAGGCCGACTCTGTCACCTTCAGCCCCTGAGTCAAGCCACATTTCCGTCTCTGGCCGAGCAATGACATTGCTAGCCGTCGAGCCTCAACCGAGCACCATCGACCTATCCAACCATCCAAGCCTCAAAACAAATGAGCAATTGCGTCCTTGTCGTCCCTGAACCTCACATGACCTCCAACAACACCTCACTGGCTGCCACCAACATCGTAGTGTGCCATCCATTGGGGAGTTGACGTCGCCGTCAGTGGGGAAGACAAGCTTCCACAGGTGCCCTCCTTCCTTTACTATGTGTGTTTTTTTTAAATTTCTTCATGTTCGTATTAATTTGTCACATCATTTTATGTATGTTTTATTTGCATTTGCCATTTAATTTTAGTCATGCACCCATTTCATGTCTTCATTGCAGGTGATGGGTTCAAGTGGGAGTGGAAATGGTCGATGGCCTGTGAGCACCTTCGTCTCCCATCTTGGCACTTCCTCACCTCCTACTGACCTCCCTTAGTCACCCTAAATAGTCACTCGATATTCCTTGTTGCCTACATGGCTGGCCAAGCTCGTGGCCACAGGTGTGACTTGGTGAGGATAGAGGATGGTCTGCATCTCTTTCATTTGCATTTGTGCTGCATCTTTATATCATTATTCACTCCCATGGACCACTAGAAACGCCAGAATGCCTCGCTGAAGCCCTTGGTCAGAAACCTCAAGCATGCTTGTCGGTGGAACCCATTTCACGATAAGCTAGGTGGGTGGAAGCCTCTGGCCAATCGCGACCTTGTCTGAGCATCCAGGTACATCCCTTACCTCCCCTTTAACTTTCCATGCATCATACAACATCCATGCATCATGGCATTTAGGCACGGAGCAATGAAAAGCTCATGGCTCTGTTTTGTTTCCGACAGCCACGTGCTAAAGGCGCAGAAGAAGTGCGTGAGCCAGTTGCGTGGTTTGGACAGGCATCTAGCCGAGCTCCCATGCATCTTGTCTCCCTATTTTGTCTCTAACCATGCATTGATTTCTAGTTTTTTTTTCCTGTATTTGCATTTCCTCACATGCATGGCATTTCGTTTCCCATGTTTTTTGGCTTTCATACTTGTCTAGCTTTCATGCCCGGATTCATGCACGTTTCTTTTATTTCATTGCCCGCATCACATCAGTTTTCCACGGCGTTTTCCCACCACAACATTCATACATAGGGCAATGATGCTTACTACTTGATGTTCTTTTGACCAGCCCCTTCATGCCTTGGTTCAGAGCTCGAGTAGTGCTACTGAGCATTAGATTGCATTATTTTCTGTCCATTCATCTCGTCTACATCAGCATGGCATGTAGCATTCATGACATCTTAGGCATAGCAAGCATATATGAGCACTTGCATAGGTGACACACAAGTGAGTGATTAGCCAAGAAAGATTGACTTGTTGGGCGCATGGGGGTGCCTAACACCTTCCCCATGGGTAACATGAATCCTTACCCTTCCTTTGGTTAGCCATGACCAATGTGTTGCATTCAGTAGGTACGGAGCATACATGCATTCATTTGCATCCATTTGCACGCTTTCACATCATTTTTTCTTGCATTTTTATGCATCCGGTTTTCCCTGTTTTTATGGTTTTAAAAAGATTAGGTGGCAACTCCGTTTTTCTTATCCATTTCTTTGCCTCCCTTTGGTATTTTCGAGTTGATGTATCCTTTCTTGGATTCACCATCTTTGTTGTGACCTTATCGGTTTGCGAGTCTGGTTTTCATGCCAGGCTTGCAAGTCCCTATCCACTAGCATGGTCACACTATGTTTGGTGGATTCAAGTGCTAATTTTGTTTCATAAATGTTGTTGCAATGCATGCTGTGCAAGTTATCCTATCTTGGCAAAGGTATGGTAGCAAAGGATTTTCTCTTAATTGAGAATCCAAATGTAGTTGTTGGTGGATGTCCATTAGGAGTTGGACGGTGTGAAGTAACTATTAAATCTTTTATCGACTCATCCACTCCTTTGTTCGAACTTCATGAGCATGAGCAGATGAAAACCATAGGTGGTGCAACTTCAAGTCACGTAGCATGGGTTCGTGATTATGTAAGTGTATTTAATTTGTCTTGTTAATGACTTTCTTATATGTATACACTTTGTTTTTGTCGGAATATACTCATCTAACTTGTAATGTCGTTTCCTTCATATAGGTTGAGTTATTGAAGAAGTGAAGATGTTGGTGTAAAGAGACATTGTGTAAGAAATTAGAGTTATTTCTAAATATTTAAAATTTAGACCTTGGGTTATTTATTCGTTAGGTTTCCTTATTTTTAGAGAGTGGATTTCAATTTAGTTTGATACATTAACATTTAGATTGTGGATTTAATTTTGTTTTATATTGATGTCCTTTTTAGAGTGTTATAATCAACATTTGTAAAATATGTTGCATTTGTTTCTCGGAGAAATTGTGCTACGCTAATAAAAAATAACTATTGTAGCTACTCCATCTTGGCGAGCTTGAATACCCACTCCGGAAATCCTTCTTCGTCTACAGTGATTGGAGTGACATCCAATCGCTCTCTTCCAATGGGAGTGGGGCTGTTTGTCTAGAGAAACTACTCCACGTGGAAGCTGGGGTGGCTGGAGCGGTGTAGAGTTGTAAACAAATGTAGCCATAGTTTGCGAATTTCCTTGTCTTTGTGGATGTTTGGGTGGACTAATTGTGTTGTCCACTTTTTGGCAACCATCTTCTGGTTTCCCTATTTGATATTGACTAATGAATGACTCACAACATGTATTAATGTCATGTCCTTTTGTTCAAAAGAGCTTGACACCTTTTGGTTGTAGACATGCAAAATCAGGAAAAGAGCAGTTTATGAGAGAAATAAGCACATCAATACTACATGGAAGGTGTCATCACAAGGTGAAGCATTGTATTATCCTATTGATTTCTCAAAAAATAGTCTAGAAATGAAAAGCTAAAGCTTTGAGATCAATTTTTAATGATGTTAGTTCACTAGGAACTTAGAACCAATCATGTATTCCTTCTTTTAAGTAGTCTATGTCAAGCATCACAAAGTTGGTGAAATAGAGGAGCCTGCAATGTACCATATTAAAAATGATTTGGTGATTTACTTCTTGTAACCTCAAAATGTAGAGATAAGATACTATCATAAAATGTTTGTTCTTTCTTTATCTTGCTCATGAGTTTTTATTGTCAGGAATATTCTATTGAAATTTATGAGTGGTATGGAGCAAGCTAGAAACCATATGTAACTAATGATGTTCATGTTCAGTTCTACATGATGAGTCCCACATGTTAACGCTTTATCCATAGATAAGAAGGTATGAGAAAAATCCTTATTGTTTATTGTGTGTCTGTGGACTACTACAATTGTCATGACATAATCAACATTTATTGCAACCTGTGGTTGGGTCTTTATTCCACATCCTTCATAGTTCCAGATGTTTATGGGGTTTTCCAATTCAATGTGGAATAGAAAAGGCTTGGATACACAAGTTTATCTCTTTAAAAATAGGTTTGATCACTATAGTAAATCCCAACCATTCAACGAAATACTGAATGGTGATTCTACTTTGCTATCAACCTAGACTCGTTGAATACCAGTTTTTTTATTCTATTTATTTTATGGTTTGACCTACAATAATTCAACATTTTTTCTTCAAATGATAACAGGGTTGCACATCTCCTTTAGACTATCTCAGTGAGAGTGAACTGATTTCTCCAATGGAGAAGAACGGGATAGGCATTGATGCATCTATTCCTGTGCACATAAACAAAATATGTGAACGCAATTATGTGTAGGTATCTATATTTTAGAAAGATTACTTTGGGACTTATTTTTTTTATCCTTTTGTTCTTCACTTAATTTTCTAGAGCTTTCTTTTAGGTCCTTAGTCAAGTATTGATTGTGTACATCCAAAACACATTCTACCGTATTGAGATTCTCACTGAAGTTTTTGCAATTTTTAAAGGTGTCTGTTGGAAGGTGATTGGTCCCAATCGCTCTAGGGACCAACTTAATCAAAGGTACTAGTGCATTGATCCTAACTTGTGTTTGCCTGACCTTCGAAGTTTCATTGAGCAACAAATCATGCTGATCGCTAAAGGCCAAGTAATCACTTGTGTGTTGTGTAACATTGCTTGAAACAATTTGGACAAGAAGACTATTGTTTTGTTAAGCAAGTATTCTTTTGTCAATTCATTGAAATTAATTGCAACTTTTTTTCCGAAGCATTTATTATAATAGATATATCTATACTTGAAAGACGTTGAAACCTTCTATGCAATCTATGATTACATTTATGGGCTTGTCAACTTTCTAGGATGGTTCTTTTGGAAATTTTTCACATATTGATTCGTGATAGCTTTTGTATCATATTGAAGTTCCATTGAATGCTTTTGTTAAAATTATTTATTGAAAAAAGTAAATAGCGTAGTTATAGATTGTTTGAAGGTGAACTTGTTTATTGTTAGTCTTTGACTAGGTGTTCTAATTTAGAGTACCTAATGTAGACTGTATATGTGCTAGTGCTCTCAATCTGCTTCCCAATGTGAAGCTTCCAAATGGAAAATCTGTTGCGAAATTATTTACATTGTTTTGAATTCATGTGAATCAAATGCTCCAAAATAGACAATTTATACATAATTTTTGTGTTACAAATATGTGTTGAAGTCTCAAATTATTTAGACTTTGGTTTCTAGAAGCTTTCCTAGCTGATAACAAATAGTTTTTTTAAATGTTTGTAAATACATTGGTGATTTTTAATCCAATCATAACCTTAGGATGGTATTGGCCTGTGGCCGTGCATGGCGGGGAGTGAACCCAAGCACATGGGACAAGTCCATGCACACAAACAAGGCTACAAAGAGGGTGGTGCATTTGAGGAGGATCTCGACTTGAAAACACTAGACCAAGGGAAAAGTGGAAAAGAAAGGAAAATGGATAAGGAAGGAGTAGCCACCTAGTTTATTAAAAATGGAAGACGAGGAAAATCATATGCAAAGAAATATATGTAAGCTAAGAAATAATAATGCAAGACTTTAATGCCAATGGATAAAACACATAAGATTATCGTAGGTAGAGAAAGGATAAGGACTCCTGTTATGCACGAGAAGGTGATAGGCATCCTTGTATGCTCGACAATGTCGGTCTCTTAATGCTTAATCCGCTCATGTGTGTCATTGCAAACATGTGAGTGCTCGATAGTGTACACTATATGGTAAATGAAGGATGCCATGCAAATGTGAGTAAAGCATGTTGAGAAGAAAACTAGATTGCAAGAAGCCAAACCAATGCAAGTGCTGAGAAATAATCGTGCTCTGCTAGATTGTTGCAAACTAAATCAAGACGATGTGCCAGCATTACATGCCACATGTATGCGTTAGCCTTGGTCACCAATGTCATGTGTTGAGATCATACACCATGTAAACGTGAATGCATGATGTGCCAGGAGCTCTAGTTTAAACAACTGGCTTTCATCGCACAAATTTGGCGAATTTGAAACCAATTCGATCAAGAAAACCTCCAAAAAATGTAGATGTAGACACCCCAATTTGATAGTCACTCGCAAACGGATCTCTCTGCAGAGTTTGCTCTAGTGGCGATGAGGTGCATCCCAATACCAAAGCCCATTCCACCCTCCAAGCTAGCCCAAAGCAATAGACAATCCACTAAAACTAGCCTACAATCCCACAAACTATCCCAGTAGTAAGCCAAGCACACCAGATAGGTGCACCATTTGGGTGCACGATCCAAACACACCTTCAAGGTGCACTTGGGTGGCACACATCAATGGTGCATCGCCCTTGTTTTAGTGAGCCTAGAGACTCTCTGTTACACCTCCATGACGGCTGGCCTCTGCGTTGCTCGAGCTCCTCGATGCTTGGCTTCTTAGCCTTATAAGCCTCCTACGACAACAACCGGTTTTCTCTTCTCTGGCAAGCCATTTTCCACCACCTTGTAGCACCCAATTTGCTTCAACAGTTGTGCCTTTTGACTCGTCGAGAAGCCCCATTTCGGCCACCCAAACCATCCAACCATATCACTTACAACATCCCCGACTCATCCTTAACCTTCGATGCCCACCTCTGCCATTGTCGAGCCATGCTGTCGTCAGTCAAGCGTTGGTAGGACATCCCACAACTACATATAGGTAAGTTTGCCACTGTGACCATGCTAGTGGAACCCTGCACGGCTCTCCAAGGTGCGTGGAAACACACAAGGAGTTCTGATATGGTCACAATGAAGATGGTGAATCCGAAGAAGGAGAATTGACTCGGAAACACCAAAGAAAGATAAGAAAAGGACAAGGAAAAGGAGTCGCTACCTAGTCTTTTAATGGAAAGATGAGGAAAACTAAGCACAAAAGAAAACCAAAAGAAATCAAGGCGAAGAAAACATATGTATGCTTCGTGCCTAATGGATGCACTGCATAAATCAACGTGGGTCAGAGAAAGGGTAAGGATTCTTGTTACGCATGAGGGAAGGTGTTAGGCACCCCCAGGCGCCCGAAGAAATCAGTCTTTTTAGGTTTCCTTCTCGCTAATGATCTATTGTGTGTATGCTTGTCTACTTTGAATACACATGCCTAAAATGAATGCGAAAACATGCCAAATCAAATAAATGAATAAAAGGAAAAGAAATCATAAGGAAAATAATCCGAGGGAAAATGTAGGCATTGAAAATGCCACTTTACTGTATGCCCTTGGGTAATGAAGAAAATTGTGAAGATCGGGAATATTCGGAAAGCATCTCGCAAAATAGTGGAAACTTGAAGAAATTCCAGAAAATCAAATGGGAGAAAATAATCCTCATTTGGGTCAATGTTGACATTGTCAAGCCTGTTAATATATGCCCTCGAGCGATGAAAATCCAAATCAAACCAAAATCATGTAAATCAGAAGAAAACCAGGAAATAATGTGAAAACCAAGTCTAAAATAAGTTGGAAATGCGTGCATGATGCAAGGAAGAAGGCATGAGGATACATGCATGAAAAAGGTAGCAAAATGTACAAAAAGAAAGCATGTGTGAAATATGTAAATTTCTAGGGGCCTCTGAGCAAAAATCACATATCTTGAATAGAGACTGAGATTCCACGGCCAAGTCAGCTAAAATGTTTATGAACACATTTTACGCAATTTTAAGGAAGTTTGGGGTTAAATGTGCAAAACTGTGCATTTTTGATAAATTCAGGATTCCTAGGGTCTAATATGTAATTTTGTCAGCAAAACATGTGTTCAGTGTAAATTTGAAGAAATTCAGGGTTAAATGTGCAAAATAATGGACTTATGTTTGAAAACATGAATTTCCAGGGACTGATTAGCAAATTTTCCCTAAAAACATGCATTCAGTGTGAAATCAGTGAAGTTCAGGGTTTTAAATGCAATTTTGAGAACATTTGGGTAAAAAATATGAATCTGCAGGGTTATGTTTGCAATTGTGCTAGAAAATCATTCATTAAGAACAATTTTAATGAAATCTAGGGTTTTCTATGCAAATTATGGACTTAAAATGAACGAAAAGTAAATCAGAGGGTTTTATGTTAAGTATTAAAGCCTGAAAAACATTATCAAAAATGTACAAGGGTCACACTACAATTTTACAAAACAAATCAATATTAAAATGATTAAAGATATAGTGTAGGGACCTAAAAGCAAACTAAAAGGACCTAGTTGCAAACAAAATAAAAGGAATAGAGTTTTTTTAAAATGAGTTTTCATTTTTCAAAAAACGAACGACGGCTGTTGGCGACAGAACTTTGTCGTCGACGGCCATGTGGGATGCCTTTCAAGGCCTTCCTGATGCCTGATCAGGCATCCAGACCTACTGTGAGTAAGAGGAAAGAGTGAGGGAAAGATCCAACGGCTTGGATCTGGCAACGAGTAGTCCTAGTCTTCTCCCCACCTCACTCGCCATTGTCGTGGTTCCAATGACAGTGAGGGGGAAGAAAGGGCCACTGAAGGCTGCAGTGTGGCACTCCAAGGCTCTAGGAGAGTTGAGGGAGTGGAGAGGAAGAAATCCCACCACTCAGAGGCAAGAATGGCTACGCGAGCTTCCCTCCCGACCAAGCCCTGCAACGATTTCGGTGACGGCAACTACTGGACACGATCGGGCTTCGATGTGAGGTCTAGTGTGTTCCGACATGCTGGGGGAGAGCAGGGGAACGTGTCCCAAGGGTCAGAGAGGCGTTGCGAGGAGTGAGGCCTTCTAGGGGTCGTCTTCTTTGACGATGATGAGGCTGCATCCGACGGCCCTTCTCTAGCGACGTCCAGGGTGAACAATGAGGCTTCCAGAGTGGAGGAGGAGCAAGGAGGGAAGGAAGGCAACCTGTCTACACACGCCAGGGCACGAATCACTCACTGGATTCGTGCCCCCAACTCTATTGTTGGAAAATCGCGTCCGACAACCCAAGACAACTTTGATTCCGGCCAAGGCAGCCACCTAGCGCTACTAGAATCGACTCAGGAAGATTGGGGAGGTCTCATGGAACTGAAATTGAGAGAAACTAGACAGGGATGGAGGCTTACCTGAGTTGATAGTGGAGGAGGTCACCGAAGACCGTTGGAGAGATGGCCGAAGTAGTTTGAACTCTGATTTTTCTCCTCTCTGAGCTTCATCTAGTTGCTATGGTTAGAAGAAATTCTCTTTGGTTGCTCTCCTCTCAAATTTTTCAAGTTTTTTTTCTCCTTTTTTTCCCTTTTTCCTCTTGCAAATGGGGGGTATTTATAGGCTTGCAATGGCTAGGTAGTTTGTTATGGGTTGTTATGGTGGAGTGGGAAGTGGTTAGGGTTGTTATAGGTTGTTAGAAGATGTTATAAGTGGTCAGGTTGTTATGGTGGAGTGGGAAGTGATTAGGGTTGTTAGAGGTTGTTAGAAGTTGTTATAGGAGGTTAGAGGTTGTTATGTTGGAGTGAGAAGTGGTTAGGGTTGTTAGAGGTTGTTATAAGTTGTTATAGGTGGTTAGAGGTTGTCATATTTAAGTGGGAAGTGGTTAGGGTTGTTAGAGGTTGTTATAGGTTATTAGGGTTTTGGATTAGGTGTTTGGGTTAGGTTTAGGATTTAAGTTAGGGTTTAGGCTAGCTTAAGGTTTTGGATTAGGGTTTAGGCTAGGTCTAGGGTTATAGATTAGGATTTAGGCTAGGTTTAGGGTTGTGGACTAGGATAGGCTAGGTTTAGGGTTTTGGACTAGGGTTTAGGTTTAGGGTGAAATTGCAAGCATATGGGATATCTACAGATGCCCCCCGCTGAGCACGGTCGAAGGACGAATAGAATAGAGACCAATCCTCAACGTAGACAAAGATACCCCGCCCTCTCTTACAAGGAAAAGGGAACAGGAGGAGGAGACCACTACTTCCCGAGCACTCACTGAGAATCAAACGGCACGAAGTTAACGGTCTTGTGGACCGGATAGTTTGGGTTATCAACCCACTCTGAACTTTGTAATGGTTGTCAATTGGGTATTTCAGGCTAGCAGCCCAAGAGAAAGGGCGCACGACAAAATACCGAACCTACTAACCAAAAAGATAGACGCCTTGACCGATGTTAATCGGGTAGTTCGAGGTACCAAACCAAAGAAGGATGTTGGTCTAATCCATCTAGAACACGACTAAATGTGGGCACCATCAATTCCAAACTCTTTGAACTCGAATCGAATGGGGCATGGTAAGTTTCAGACCTACTAACCGAGAGATGGCAAGTTTTGAACTTACCGACTAAGAGGGGATATGGCAAGTTTCGGACTTACCGACCGAGAGAAGATATGGCAAGTTTCGTACTTACCGACTGAGAGAGGATATGGCAAGTTTCAGACTTACCGACCGAGAAGGGATATGGCAAGTTTCGAACTTACCAACTAAGAGATGGCATGTTTTGGACTTACCAACCGAAGGGGGATATGGCAAGTTTTGGACTTACTGACTAAGAAGGGATATGTCAAGTTTCAGACTTACCAATCGAGAGAGGATATGGCAAGTTTCGGACTTACTGATCGAGGAGGGATATGGCAAGTTTTGGACTTACCAACCGAGAGATGGCAAGTTTTGGACTTACTGATTGAAGGGGGATATGGCAAGTTTTGGACTTACTGACCGAAGGGGGATATGGCAAGTTTTGGACTTATCGACTGAGAAGGGATGTGGCAAGTTTCGGACTTACTGACCAAAGGGGGATATGGTAAGTTTCGGACTTACCAAGCGAGAGATGGAAAGTTACGGACTTACCGATTGAGAGAGGATATGGCAAGTTTCGGACTTACCAACAGAGAGAAGATATGGCAAGTTTTGGACTTACTGATCGAGGAGGGATATGGCAAGTTTCGGACTTACCGACCGAAGGGGGATATGGCAAGTTTTGGACTTACCGACTGAGAGATGGCAAGTTTTGGATTTACCGACCGAGAAGGGATATGGCAAGTTTCGGACTTACCGACCAAGAGATGGCAAGTTTCGGACTTACCTACCGAAGGGAGATATGGTAAGTTTTGGACTTACCAACCAGGAGATGGTAAATTTCGAACTTACCGTCTGAGAGAGGATATGGCAAGTTTTGGAGTTACCAATCGAGAGAAGATATAACAAGTTTCGGACTTACCGATCGACAAAGGATATGGCAAGTCTCGGACTTACCGACTGAGAGAGGATATTGCAAGTTTCAAACTTACCAACCGAAAAGGGATATGGTAAGTTTCAGACTTACAAACTGAAGGGGGATATGGCAAGTTTTGGACTTACCAATCGAGAGAGGATATGGAATGTTTCGGACTTACCAACCGAAAGGGGATATGGCAAGTTTCGAACTTATCGATCGAGAAAGGATATGGCAAGTTTCAAACTTACTAACGGAGAAGGGATATGGAAAGTTTCGGACTTACAGGTCGAGAGATGATATGGCAAGTTTCGGACTTACCAGTCGAGAGATGATGTAACCATGCCGGCGACAGCCTCGAGGACTTCGACGCGAAAGGCCAAAATATACGAGGGTCAGCAAAGTCACGGCAAAACTCAAATGAAAATAAAAATGCAAATGCAGGAGTTGCCACCTAGTCTATTAAAATGGAAGACGAGGAAAACCATATAAAACATGCAAATCATGCAATGGAAAAGTAGGTCATAAACCAGAAATGGGCAAGGATCCCTGTTACGCACGAGGAAGGTATTTGGCACCCTCGTGCGCCTGATAAATCGGTCTTCTATTGGTTTCTCATTTGCTTATGAAATGTCGGCCTTTCAACCTTTTCTGTACGCCTGAGGGCGATATGCCATGCTAAATGTGTGTGGTGTCCTATGCTAAAATAAGGTGCATGGAGTGCAGGGTGTGTCCTAGTGCTCAGAAGGATCACTCGTTTCGCAGGTCAAGTGTTGATGCAAAGTCATTGCATAAATAAGATCAATGATCTAATATTTTGAGAGATTTTTCATCCTTGCTTTGCTATATTCCAAATGCAATCTAACATGCATGGAAATGGCTAAAAAACAGACTCATGCCTCCCTGGTATGTCAAGGAAGAAAACTAGGGAAAAACCCAGAAACAAATCAAATCGAGAAAGCATGCTAAAACCATAAAAAAGCCTACTGTGTGCTACTAAAAACAGGCTCATGCACCTGTTTGGTGCGCCAGACTGGTGCACCAGTCTAATGCGCCACCTATGTGCTCCTGTGTGGGCCAGAAAGATGTGATGAGGGAAAATAGAAATCCATGCAGTGCCAAATCACATGAGAATGCATTCCAGAAAATCATGCCATGTAAAATCCTTCGTAAAACTTGGAAAACATGCCGTAAAAGTGAAAGAAATGCAAGTGCAATGACTTGTGGACCTTGTGCTCAAGGGCTGGTAGCCTCACACAAGACCCCACCTATTTATGCTAAAATGAAAGAAGCAAGACTCAGCCATGTCACTGGATCATGGGCTGATGCATAAGGTTCTCCATGTAGGAGTAAAGTGCAACCAGCCTACCAGAT